>RJWH01000802.1:395384-567132 GCA_004363575.1 Solenodon paradoxus | reverse complement strand
GAGAGGATGGAGCCAGCCAAGGGAAGCTGGGACCCCATTAGTGGGGAGCAGAGAGACAGAGGGAGCCAGCCAAGGGAGGCTGGCACCCCCATTAGTGGGGAACAGAGGGAGAGAGAGGATGGAGCCAGACAGGAGGCTAAGACCCCATTAGTGGGGAGGCTGACTTGAGGCCTTGCCAGCAGCCTGAGGTTTTAAGGGAAAATCCCACATGGTGAGGAAGGGGGATGGAGACGGGAGTCTGCAGACCAGATTTCAGTTCCTGATTGGCCAAGGTGACATGTCCTTTGAAGTTATTGGTGGTCTTCTTCAACTGATGTCATTCCTTTGTTTCTTGGTGAAGGGTCTGTGCTGGTCACGTACTACATGTCCCCCATGTCGAACTCGTCCATCAACTTTCCTATCGATCCGGATGCATCCACGACTGGGTGCTGGAGCCAGAGGCAATTCACTGTCCTGATAGTTAAACTTTAATCCCTGGTCTAAGGCTTGCTCTTGTGGGGGTGCTGACAGTGAAGTTAAAACTTTTCTGGGTAGCCTGGTGACCTTGACATGGACTTAGTTACTGGAACTCAAACAGGTGGTTGAAGCCGTCATTGCCTGGATCGATCGCTCTTTCAGGAGGGGCACTGACTTTTTCGAGGCTGTTGTGGAGTATTATGGAGTATAATATTCATAATGCCTGGAGGGTAGAGCCTGGAACCAATTATTGATCTAAGAGATGGTAGTTATAATGATCATGATTTGGGCCTACCTCTTGGGACCTGACGTCTTCTCTGAATTAAATGTCTCCATTTCCTCCACTGTTCCCACCTAGCTGCAGGGCCAGCTCCTACCCCACTTGGGTCACTTCTCTTTCAGTGCTTATCTAAGGGCTGTGGAGGAGGGAGAAGCAGAAGGCAGCTAAGTGGAGACAAAGGAGCAAACAACTAGAGCACAAACTTCATTTCCATTCCATGCTTGTCTTGGGAAGTTTCATCAGAAGACATAGAGAATGTAGTGGGTTAAACACTGCCCTGCTCCCCACCAAAAAGGGATATAGCCACATCCTGATCCCTGGGAGTGGTACGTGTGACTTTATTTAGAAAACGACTCTCTGAAGTTATCAATGAGTACGGGACCCTAAAATGAGATCATCCTGGATTATTTGGGTAGATCTTAAATCCAGTGATGAATAGTGTCCTTATGCAAGACAGGCAGAGAGAGATTTGAGACACAAGAGGAGAAGGCCATGTGAAGACACAGAGATTGCAGTGACACAGCCAAGGCAGTTAAGGAACCAGGAGTCACCGGAGGCTGGACGACAGCAGGACGGATTCTCCCCTAGAGCCCTGCCGGCACCTTGACTGTGGCCTTCTGGCTTCCAGAACTGTGAGAGAACATATTTCTTTTGTTCTTTTTTTACGTCTCCAAGTTTATGGTCATTTGTCACAACATCCACAGGAAATTGAGACACAGTATTCTTCTTTCCCTGGGGGGAATCCCTCTCAGAGTATGAAGGAGCGCCTGTGGAGACCAAGCAAACATTCTCTTAGGTTTCTGACAGACCATACCCAAGAGGAAATAGGATGTGAGGCTTACTATGGAGCAGAAAAATTTCAACAGGTGATTAAGGGATTCATCTGTCATGAGCCATATGCTAACAGTTGGATGAGTAAGGGGCATCACGAGTTTGTAATTGTCAAAGACACCTGATGGGTGCTGGAGAGCCACCAGCAGGTCTGGCCTAGGGGGAGGAAACTGCCCGGTGACTGTGCGCCATCTTGGATTCCAGTGAGGCGGGCGTGTGGCTGGAATAGCGCCCACTGGGACGCATCCTGGAGTAGGGACTTTCCTGTCCATCTGCTAGACATTCAACTTCGCTGGCCCCCAGCGTCCTGAAATGGAAACAAATAATGATGTTCCAGCACTAAGAACACTACTGTGGGCTAATTTACTGATGGATACGACACATGCAACTTCTTTTTTTTTTTAATAAAGTCCCTGGTGTGAGATTTTTTGCTTATTTTTTAAATTTAGTTATTCACATTGGTTGCTTTCCCTGGGCCCAGAACTCAAACCCAGGTATGTGGCTTGCTCCTTTGGAGGTCATTGACCCAACAGCTGCTCTATCTACCAGGGTGCTTTCTTTTTTTTTTTTAGGGAAAGGTGCAAGCAGGCAGGAAGAGAAAGGAGGAACAAGGGCTCAAACCTGGGTCCTTGGGATGTACATGCAGGTGGCTGACCCAGCCTCTACTCCACCCGGGCACGCCCCTGCGGTGGTTTTTTACTAGGGGTATAAATATGCACAGGTGAACCAGAGAGGCTGCCCCATGCCTCTGTCACCCAGAAGGAGGTGGGCAACATACTCCCACATGCCCTGGGAGGTGGAGTCACAGGACAGTGCAAGTTCTAGTCCCAGTGGGAAGCAAGCCCACCGCGTGGACAGGGCTGCTTGGGACCCTCAGCGCTAGCAGTGAGGCCAGTTTATCCATTCCTGCAAAGAGGAAGAAATGCTTTGCTTGGTTCCGCCTTTCAAAGTCCCTAAAATACTCAAACCCTGCATTTCCCACATGTGACTTCTAACATGTTCCTCCATCTAGCGTCCGTGTTACCCCGACTCTCTGAGAAAGGATGTGTCCTCATTTCGATGAGTCTGTGAAAATCATATGAGCACCATTGATTCCATCTAGAGTAAGAATTATCGGACTTGTGGAGTGGAGGCCCGGAGAGTAACTCGTGCAGGTTTCCTGGAGCCGTGTGTGTTCAGCTACGAAACTCAGCCCTGTCAGGCACAAGCAGTCACAGGCCACACACACACACAGACGAGCGCCGCCAAGTTCCAAGTCAACTCTCATCTCAAAATCAGGCAGCAGGCTGGATGTGGCCCAGGGATCAGAATCTGTTGGTCCTGATCTCTATAATTTTAGTGCCAGGACGTGTAACTGCATTTCGAATCTAGTCTAGCCCTGTGGAGGCCAAATAACATGATGCTCCGATGGACAAACAGATGTGTTTCTGAAGTTCTGAGAGAGAAGACCGGTGGGGGAATGGAGACAGCGCGGGTCACCCTGTAATCCTCAGTCCTTGAGCTGGGTGGTAAAGAGACTTGCGCTGGCACCACCCTCAAGGGCCTGCACCAAGCCTCCGCTTCCTGTGCAGCGGTGCTGACTGAAACCGAACACCAGACTTGGGAGAAGGGAAAGGGTCAATTTAATTTCTGCAAAAAATAGAGTGAAGGGAGACGTCTCTGTCAAAGCCTCAGTCTCCCTGAGCGAAAGCAAGCAGGGGCTTGTAAGGGGGCGTCCGAGCTAAAGGGAGCACCCTCCCTGCAGGTGGCCACCTGGCCAGGATTAGCAACAGAACGTGGGACCCGGATCAAGACGATGCTGACGCGCAGTATGTGAGGGGTTGCCGGTCCATCCTCGGGGTCCCCTGATTTGAGACGTCCGTGCCCCAACAACATCCCAGGTCAGGCTGACTAGTAAGTTGTTTCTGAGACTCAGCAAGACTCGTCAAGGGGAAGCAGAAAACAGCAGAATGTTAACCCATAAGAGAACGGAGCAGGGGACGAAACAAAGCTCATTACTCTTAGTGGGCTACTAAGATCGTGTCTCTGGGAGCTGCGGTTTCAAGCACTGGGTGCTATTCCCAGCTTCGCCCCCTTACCCTGGTCTGACCTTGGGCACGTGACCTGCCCTTCTCAGGCCCCAGTTCCCTCCACTAGGAAATGAGATGGCACAAGTGTCTGTGTGGAATGGTTGTGGGAGAGGCTTGGCAGAGCCGATCCCCATAAAGTGCATTTAGAACAGCTCCTGGTACTTATAAAGTATTAGCAGCTTTCATAGTCACTGGTCAAGGTTCTTACTATACAGTTGTTTTACAGGAGAGGTGCAGACTGGAAAGCAGGCAAGGAAGGCAGGAAGAAAGAGGAAGAAACACTTGTATTTATTTTATTTAGTTGTTCATCTTGGTTGGTCCCCTCTCTCCGCCCCGCCCAGTCCTGGGATATGAACCCAGCTTTTTGGGATGTATGTGGACTGTGCTCTGGGCTGGAGGCAGCAGACCGAACTGCTACTCCACCAGGATGTGCCCATTGTACTTTCTTATGCAGACCACTGGTCACAAAGGCTCCTTAGGATGAAGTGTGGTAATAACTAGGCAAAGAGAAAATGTTTCCATTCTTGAATGTGTTTATACCATTCTAGACATGTCATCATCAGCAATACTGAAGTTAAGACACACGAAAAAGATTACGTGTAAAACCAGACTCCAGCCTATATCTTTGTACAATTAAGTCCAACAAAAGCCTTGAAATTTTAGTTTTTGTTAACATTTTGTCACATACAAATGTGTTGTCTATTTGAATCTAATCGATTTTAGAGACTTTTTTTTTAAAAAAAGGAAAGATGCAGGCAAGGAAGAGAAAAGAGAAAGAAACATTTTTATTTTCTTTTTATTTAGTTCTTCATTCTGGTTGTTTCCCCCAAGACCTGGGACTTGAACCCAGGGGTTTCTGGCCTGTGTTGCTTTGGAGGCAATTGACCTAACCGCTGCTCCACCAGAACACAATGATTTTATAGTTTAAGTTTATACATGCATTTTGGTTTTATAGTTGACATATACATTATATAAGAGTTAAAAGCAAAGGAGAGAAGGAAGATTACCTATAGATATGTGTCTGTACATGTTTAAATTTGTTGATTCCCCAGCTAGAATGAGGGATGGAAATTTTTGTCTTTTTTGGCCATGACATGCCCTTAGAGTCCTTGGACAGGATTAGTGTCTAGTACATGCTTAGGAAATATTTACTACATTATATTGTATTTATTGAATTATCATTACAACAGAAATAATTGCGATCAACACTAGATAGTTGAGATTCATTTGTTCAAATTAATATCTTTATATCATTTCTCTGAAACAACAATTACTGAAGTGGGAGAAATCCTGCTTAATTAATTGTGATGCAGAGTCTTTGCTGTAACTGCCTGGAGCTGTATGTGGACCTGGCCTGGTCTCTTGCTCTGTAGCAGATAATCTACATTCATCTGGACTCTGGATATTAAGTAAGAAAACCCAACTGAATCCAGGTTAGAGAAAGGAAGGATTTTTATAAAAAATGAATTTAGCAACCAAGACGAATAAGAGATCCTTCTGGGCCTGGGAAATACCGGGTCTCAAACCCGGGTTCATAGGCTTTACATGGTCGGTACTTTGGCTGTCTGAGCCCTCCGGCTAGACGTCACTTTTTGGTTCCCTCTCCGCTCGCTTCCTCCTCCTCCCATCAATTCTATCTATGCTTTTTTCCTTCACAGTGACTTTCTTCTCTCTCCCTTTCTCCTACCTCAGACTGACCTCTTCCACATGACTGGGACCTGGCTATTGGACACTTTGCTTAGCTCCAATTTGGAAAGGCCTAGAGAAACATTGGGATGGGTCCTCTGACCTTACCCACTGTGTCTAGGAGACAGAATGCTCTAGCTCAGCTTTGCCTGTTCACTGCAGCTCTGCTGGCTGTGATCAGAAGGGCAGAGCTGCATAGCACAGCGACATCACTGCTCACATCTTTTCAGCATTCACTGGAATGGAAACCAGGAACCCACATAATTTATGTTCACACACAGTACTTTCCTTCGCTTCCTGTTCCTTCTTCATAGTTGATTCCTGATCACCCATCACAGCCTGCTGTCAGTGTTGAGTCTTGTCCTTTCTGCTGATCCCTGTCAAGATCTCCCCTAAATTTCCAAAGTGCTCCATTCTAGTAAGCCCACTCCCGCAAAGCCTGCGCTGCCCACAGGCTAGGCAGTATCTAGGACTGGCAAGACCTAGGGCTGGGAGAGAGCCACATTATGTTTGGTGCCCAGGAGGCCTCATGCAGCGTTTAATGAGTCAGAGCAAGGTCCTGGGCAGGTGTCTGCTCCAAAACAGTGTCAGGGGCCTCACCTCAGGTGGGACCTGAGGTCTGAAGTCAACCTCACTATGTCCCTTGGTGGATTGCCTCTTCATATCTCACTCTTTTCCTTCTCTGCGCTTATCCTGGTGGAATTCTATCCAGTGTAGGCTGTTGTGTGTCCGCCCCACCCTCCCCACCGGGTACCATCATCTCCATGAGGGAAAGCATTCTTTCCACACCGTATGCCCAGCATCTCACCATTGCCTGGGCTGTATCGGTGCTCAAATGCATAGACAAATGGGATGATGGGTGACAAGGGCTTGGAGGACTATAGTAGGAAAACTAAACTTGACCCAGGGGCCAGAAAGGCATGATGTGAAGGCTGGACCCTGACTCTCAGGAGAGAACCTGTTGGAAAGTGAGACAAGACTCCAGGCAGAGAGAGCAGCTGGGCTCTGGCCCCAGGCAGAGAAGGCATGCAGTAAAAAGTGCTGGAGCCATGCCTCGAATTCAACTCTGCCCTCCCTGTGAGGGTCAGGAGAGCTGACCAAGGGCCTGAAACCCCTGCTTGGGTCTGTTCTGGAAGGACTGTGTTGATCGCTGTTTTTTTTCAGCTGCATAATTAAAATCATTACCCAAACACTTGCACCCAATCACAGGGTTCTTAATATTTAATATTCTGTTGACTCCCAAACGGAAACTGTAATTGCCTATTAGTCATATTGCAGCTGGCACCAAATTATGAAGGACGGCATACTCTGTGTGTGTGTGTGTGTGTGTGTGTGTGTGTGTGTGAGAGAGAGAGAGAGAGAGAGAGAGAGAGAGAGAAGGAATGGATATTAAGAAAATGCAAAATGACTTACAAGGGTTGAGAAAATAAATAACAATCTTAGTAAAGTAGAAAAGCAATGAGTCATTTGATTTGATTGACTCAGAATGGACAGAACACCACAAATGGATAGAAAGGATACTCTTCAAACCCCAGAGAAAACCCTTTCTCCACCATCAGTGTTGGTTCAAAGAACTGGGTGCTACTCCAAATGCAATGGGGAGACTCTGAATCAGAGTTGCAGAGTTCTTTGTGCAGTAAATGCCAGGACGGAATAAAAAGACTCCACCACCTACCCAAAGTTAAAAATGCTGTGCATGGCCGAAGTGCATTCCCAGTGGAAACACCACGCGTTAACAATTCAGTGGGGGCTTATCATGGCCAGAATAACATCCCACATTTGTGGCTTTCCTGAAAGACATGAACTAACTGCACCCTCACGTCAACAATTACCCCTGGGATCCTTTGTTCAGTGGCAGCTCCACAGAGATGGAGGTTCTCTGTCAAGACTTTGCATCCTGGCTCTTACATTTGACTTTCTTCTCCAACAGCATCCAAACAGGGTGCATGAGCTTATGTTCTCTGCTTCTGCTTGGTCCTTTCTTTTCTCACCACTATACAAGGAGGCAGGTTTAAGTGATATGGCTTAATGTTCTATGGGCTAGAAAACTGTCTCCCTTGGTCCAGAGTGCTCTGAGGACACCTCAGCTCGCAGAGTCCCTTGCCATTATAAAAATGACATGTGTGGCAAAGAGAAGTAGTTGATGAGTGATTTTTCTTCTGAGGACCCAGACCAGGCTCAAGAGCTCATTGTCTTATTTCCATCTGTCATTCCCTCCAAGCACAAGGGTCTGAAACAATTTCTTCCAGATTCCTATCTCAGGCAGACACCTGAGTCTGAGAGGCCATCCAGTTGTGTGGTCAGAGGTCACACTACATATTTGGTAGCTGGCAGGCGGAGGTGACATGACACATTTAGGAATCTAGATGCCAAGCCCAGTTTCAGTTACTGATCGACAGCTGATTATGACAGTTTAACCCACTTCACCAAGCTCGATAGACTGAGTAGTGGCTCTCAGAGCGTTCACTCCTAGTCCCTGAAACCTGTAATTATTAGAAAAAAGAGTCTTTGCAGATGTGATTATGCTAAGGATCTTGAGATAGGAAGATTATCCCCTATTATCCCTACCCTAAAGGCAATCACATTTAACTTTTTTTTTTTAAAGGAAAGGTAAAGGCAGAAATGAAGGTGAGTAGACAGGCAGGAAGAGTGAGGAGGAGGAAGCATTCTAATTTTTATTTAGTTGTTCACACTGGTTGTCTTCCCCCCAACTCAGGGACTCGAGCTCAGGGGTCTGTGACTTGTGCCTTCGGAGGTGGTTGACCTAACCGATGCTCCAACAGGGCGTACCACACATTTAAATTTATAGAGGGGATGGGGGAGATTTCACACACACACACACACACACACACACACACACACACACACACGATGGCAGTATAAAGATGGAGACAGAGATTGGAATGATGTGTGAAAAGTAACAATGTAGCTGAAACACACCCTGGTGGCTCAGGTGTTAAGCCTGTGCCTGGGGAGCAGTCCATATACAGCCCAAGGACCTGGGTTTGCAACTTGGGGGCAGGGGTGGTGAAAATAGGTGGGGGACAACTAAATTCTCCCTTCCTGCTTGCTGTCTTCCTTCCTTCCTCTTTTTTTTTTGGAAAAAAATGTAGTTTTAATGTATCTCTCACTGAGCTAGATGAAGGTATGTGTGCATTTTTTTTTCTAATAGGCTTATGTATATGGGGATAAATGGAACAGGTTTAGCAACAATTGCATTCTTATGCTTCATTTTATAGATCCAAGCACTGGCAAACACTGGCTTACATAAATAAGGAGGAACAGAGGATTTCTCTTATAGCAATAGCATTTAATTCCTTGAACTCCTTTGAGGGCATATACCAAAAAACATAATTTTCATCTATCAGTTCAGTTAAGTATGCCTTCAATTTTGCTGAAGGCTGAGAACTGGAAACTATTTGACTTGCAAAAGGATTTTCTAATAGTCATTAGAGTCACTCATTTTTCTCATTTTCTAGGAAATACACTGAAAAGTTTTACCAAAACTTACTAAGTGACTTAGCTATCCCAATTACTATTACTTTGGAATCATGTATTTCATTCTTGATATACTCAGAAAAGGTTGGAAAAACCATTGATTTCAATTCTTGCTTGTCGGTGTGATTAAAAATACATGATTTAGGCACACCCTGGTGGAGTAGTGGCTGGGTGCCATCCATACACACCCCAGAGTCGTGGGTTTGTGTCCTGGGAACATCCAAGATGAACATCTGAAATGCTGAAGAGGAATCCCAACATACAAGTCTGCGAGATAAAGAAGAAAATAGTGTTTGGAGCAGATTGTGATTTTCCTAGGTCGAGATGAAATTCTGTTCTAGGAAGAGTCAGATTTCTTAAATATCAGGATTTGATTACAAGTCCATGATGAATGGACGTTTATGGGTTGCAACCATCTGAGATCTGGTTCAAGGGTATAAACCTTCTGTTTCATACACTTTCAAAAGAGAAAGGCCTAAAGAGCATATTAAAGTTCACCTATTGCGAGCAGGAAAAAGTAAAGGTAAAATAAAGCTCTGAGTCTCCTTCTGGGGTGGAAATGACTACCCGGTGCCCCGGGGAGAGGAAGAGGGTGGTCTCACCCGGACACCGGCACTCCGGAACTCAGAAGAGGCCGCTTCACTTTGGGAGCAGGGGGCTCTCAGGCCTGGCCGCACCCTGGAATCACCAGAAAGCTTCTCCAAATCCCAGTCCCCAAACCCCATGACCAGTTACATCCAAATCTTCCAGAGCTGAAGGTCCCGCCCTGGGAGCATGTAGATTTCCCAGGCGATGCTAACGCAGTTAAGTTTCACACCAAGTGAGGCCTAATGCAAGTGTGGAATGACTCTACCAGGAGCCGCAACAGAAACGAAAAAAACAGAAACACATTCAGCTGAAGATCATTACTCAGAACAAACACCCTGACGTCCCCCAAGAACACACACACACACACACACACACACACACACACACACACACACACACACACACACACTGCATTTAGAAGCCCGTCTCAAAGTCCGGTGTCCCACCGAGAATGAGCAGAGACCACGGTGCTCTCAGCCGCAGGTTCAGGCAGCAACGGGAAGAGAAAGGTGCGGACTGAAAGCAGGTGTGAGGCAGGAATCTTCCAGAGCAGTAGACAGCTCTGAGGAGAATTGTCTGGGGCTGTTTTCTACCAGGGCAAACTGACCGCCCAGCCCCGGCTCCCCGAAGGCGGCATTGTATTAGAGCAGCACAGTAACTGAGGTTCCTAAGAAGGGCTGAGTCACCCACAAAGGTGAGGTCTGTTCTGTCTGCATGGCTTGGGGGGCAGAGGAGGAGGAGGAGGAGGGCCGAGCGCTGAGCTGGCGTCGCGCGGGTGAATCAGCTGCCCTGACTGGACTCATGCTCTGCTTCTGCAAATCAGGACGGTTTAGCATTTGTAAAAGCACAAGGTGGTTTCTACCTAAAAGGTGCATCTCACAGGTGTCATGAGGGCAGCCTGTCCATCTGTCAAAGAAAGGCCCTCAACAGCAAAGGCAGAACTCGGAGTGCAGAGATGTCCTCCTTGGGGGGAAAAAAAACTGGCCTTGGCCAAGTGGTCCAAATACAGATTTCTTAGACTGAGAAGCTGAGCTTTTTGCAAACTGTCTTTTTTTTTTTTAAAGCAGAGATTTATTGTTTTCTTGGAGATGTTCATTTTTCTCAGCAGCGAGTTAGCTCGCTGTCTGCCTACAAGCTAGCGGCTGTTCTTGGGAGCTCTAGATCTGAGTTTCTGTGGGAACAGACAGGCTCTGCAGCCTCACACTTGACCCCGTGTGACAGGAAAGCCTGTGTGAAAAAGTGGACATCGCTGGATGCAGGGGCATGTAAGTCTAAGACCCCAGGCGAGGGATTGCCCTTGGCTACCGCTTTCCAGGGAGTCTCACTTGTCCCCCTCAAGACCATCATGCAGGTGCTTGTGGAGGACGAGGGACATCCTGAGCAGATGGCGGCTTCCACAGGGACTCCAACCAGCGGGCTCTGGACAGGATCTAGGAACGGGAAAGGTGAACTTAGAGGGAAGTGGAAAAGTCCCCTTCTTTCTGCGCTTGCGTATCAGCTTTTCAGGCCCCATCCCAGTAGGGCCGATGCCATCTCAGTGACGGAGGTAGGTGGAGAGGCAGGCATGGCGGGGAAATCTGAGGACGGGCCTGGGCTGGAAGCTCAGCGTGTAGCCCCATCTAGTTGACATTATCAGTTGTTCTTTGGGATGCGTTCCTTTTTTGTTTCCTGAACAAGAACATTTCAGGACAGGCTGTTTGAAGATGACAGCCTGGCCCTTGAGATAAATTTGGGGACTACAGGGAAGGTAGGTCTCTTTGGAAAGAAGGTGCTAAATTGGCCAGAGAGGTGCTATCCTGGGGGCCACCAGCAGAGAGCAGAGGAACAATGACCTCTCCCTGCTTGCAAAGGAAGGAGAGGGCATCCTAGGGCAGGTCAAGTGCAGGCTGGAAGGCGGTGGGGACCTGCACTCAGGCCAGTGGGAAGCAGCACCAGTACCCTCAGAACTCTCTGGAGGACACAATATAATTGGAGTATTTGGTGGAAATAAGCTCTAACTTAAACCACTGGGACTCAAATATTTGCGAACCAGCAGACCTGTCTTCAAAAATAGATGCACCACTTACTAGTGACGATGGCAAGCAATCCACCCACAGCTGTCCCATCTTAGTTTACTTGTGTGACAATAGGGGAACCTAACATTTACCCTCCAGACCTCTTAGAGTTGTTTCAAGGGTCAAAAAAGATAAAGCTCAGATATAGTTTGTAAATGGTCAAATAATGCGCAGACTTAACATAATTTATCTTGAAAGTTTTCCAGCAAAAATGGTGGAATATTTATGTTTTGTTTTTGTTTTTGTTGTTGCTTTTACTAATAATCTGTCTCCAACAAGGACTCCAGAGGATTCTATGCAGCAGTTGTGGGAAATACAGGTGGCGTCTATCCCTGGTTGTTAGTCCTATTTCCCCTTCCCAACCTGCGACTGTGCCCAGGAGGTCACACATGGAGGGACAGGGGGCAGAGCAGGATGCTATACTCATCCCCCACCTGCAGGAAAACTAGAAGCTGTCTCTAAAGCAAATAAGTAAAATGCAGAAAATGCAGTTCAACATCACCAAACAGAGCGGGGCGGGGGGTGGGGAGAAGAATAAGTCCTGAAAAGACAAAGACTGATAATATTCTGAGTAAAAACTCATGAATCCACAAGAGACAATTGATTACTCAACAAGCTCCTATTCAATGAATGTCAGTTCACTGGTTTTGATGAGCAGCCGTTTTAGGCAGGGTGTGGGAAAGTACAATGTTAAATAAGGGTCCACTTGTCCTTAGGGCACTGCAATCTTTCTCTTTTTAAGGAATGTTACACACAGGAATGAAGGCAAGCAGGCAAAAGAGAAAAGGAAGATGCTTTTTATTTTTCATATAGTTATTCACACAGTTTGTCCCCCCTGCTTAGGGCCTAGGACTCCAACTCAGCTGTATGTGGACTGCATCCTTCAGAGGCAATCGACCTAACCGCTGCTCCACCAGGGCGAGCAGGAGCTGCCATCCTAAGAAGAAAACACAGCGGGAGTGCGAACCGCGCATGCGCAGTGAAGCCTGGCAGCAGCGTGCGCGTTGGTCACAGGTATGTGCAACTATGGGGCGGTTGATACAGGTTTTGTGTTAAGTGGTCCATGTGTAAAACACACTGGATTTTGAAAACTTGAAAAAAAATCCCGAAAAATATCTTTTTTAATAACTTTCACACTAATTACTTGTTGGAATGATATTTGGGGTACATTGGGTTAAATATAGTTAATCAAAAAAAATTTTAAAAAGCTTTTGAATAGAGGAGAATCAATGATCTGATCAATATATTCCTGTGGGAGCCCAGACACTGGAAGGATGAGGTTTAATTCGATGTTACTATGTCCCTGTTAACATTCCACACTGTTTACATCATTCTGAGCATCTTCTTAGCAAGTATCTCTTCCTGGTCCACTGTGGCCAGGCCTTAAACGTGGTTCGAAGACAGACTAGCTTTCCACCTGGATGTAATCATCCTCTGATTGCCTTCGAGATCCAGATAAAATGCTTCTTCCTCCTCACTGCAGTTCTCTAAGTTTTTGAGTGTGCTGGACCTGGGGCACTGCATCACAATTCCACTGCCTTTTCCCTGAGAAGAACTCCTGCTTCTTAGCAACCTGGAATGGATGGCTGACCAGAGAGAACCAACCACCTGTTCAGAATCTTTTAAGCTTCCTGACAACCTGGCCACCACATATACCTTCATCATGCTTAGAACGGTGCCAGTCACTCAGTAGGTGCTCATGGGTACATTGAGGAAGCATAAATGTGTTATTCCTAATAAATAGCCAGAGGAGTTGATTAGACATTTTTCCAAAGAAGACATACAGATGGCCCACAGGCCATGAAAAGATGTTCACCAGCAGTGATCATTAAAGGAATGTATATAAAAACTACCTCATTCCAGTTAAAATGGCTAGTATCAAAAAAGACAAGAAACAGGTATTGGAGATGAGGAGGAAAGATAATCACCTGCACAGTGGCAGGAGGTAGGTTGGTGGGGCCACTATGGAAAACAGTGTGGAGGGTCTCCCCCAAAATTACAAATAGAAATATCACATGATCTAAGAATTCCACTTCTGGGTATTTATCCAAAGAAAATAGAAACACTAATTTGAAAAGGTTTTTTGTACCTCCTATGTTCATTGCAGCATTATTTATTTAATGGGGTGACATTCTCAATTTTATTTTGTTTTATCTTGCCAGAAGTTTATTATATTATTCTTTAATTTTTTTTTTTTTTAAAGGTAAGGGGTCAGGAATCAAGGCAAGTAGGCAGTCAGGCAAGAAGAAGCATCTTTATTTTATTTTTTAATTTTAGTTGTTTTCACTGGTTGTTTCCCCTCCCCGGACCTGGGACTTGAACCCAGGGGTGTGTGGCTTGCTCCTTCAGAGGTGATTGATCTAACTGCTGCTCCACCAAGGTGTGTCTAGTCTTTAATTTTTAATACAACCTGTGTATTTTCAGATGTACAGTGTGATGCTTTGATCTACACAGATAGTGAAATGATTACTGCAGTCAAACTCCTTAACATGTCCAGTTCTTCACCTCACACTATATTTCTTCTGTATTGTAGGAGTCTCTGATAAGTACTTGCTCAATGAAATTTCAGTATTTGCTGCATTATTATAGACTATAATCATCATGTTGTACCTTAGGTTCTAGAAGAAGTCATCCTACATAACAGAATTATTTGTAATAGCCAAGATATGGAAGCAACCTAGGTGACCATTGATGGAAGAATAAAGAAAATGTGATATACACACACAGGAATACTACTCAGCCTTGAAAAAGAATAGACTCTTTCCCTTTGTGACAACATGAATGAAACTTGAGGGTAATAGGCTAAGTGAAATAAGTCAGACAGACAAATATCATCTGTATTATACTTATATAGAGTCTAAAAAAACAAAAATAATGAAACTAAGCTAAACTAAAATCATAGAGACAGAAAACAGATGGGTGGTTACCAGGGGGAAGGAGAGTTGGGGAAGTGGGGGTGAAATTATCAAAGGGAATCAAGAGGTAAAAGGTTCCAGTTAGAAAACAAATAAGTCAAGAAGATGCAATGTCCACGTGGGACTGTAGTCAGTAACAAGGCATGGCAAACTGAGAAGTTGCTAAGAAAAGCTGGTGAATAGACTTACTGGGTTCATTTTTTTGCAGTCTATACAAACATCAAATAATTGTGTCGTACATATGAAACTCAAATAATATGTCAATAATGTGTCAAAATTGCAGATGATAATATTTCGTTATCTGTTTTTATGTGTAGTTATTCTCTAGGGAAAGCTAAAGCACAGTCCCATTAAATATGCATTGAAGCTCTGTGTGAATGGTTAGTGATTAAAATTGAGCTCTCTGGAGAGTCTGATTTTATTGCGTTTTTCAAAGCTGCACCCCTCCTGAACTTCTTGCAGACAGGGCAGAGCCTATGCTGGTATCCATGAAGCCTTTATGCCCTTGCCACCACTTTTCCCGCCTCTGGACTGACCTGACCTCCTCAGCCCCTGTGTCACTCCTTCTTTTCCCATGCATGGCTTGAGGCTATGGGCTCTCTGAGTTTTCTTCTTTTGTGGAAACACTGAATCACACAGAAAGGCTCTGGCACCTGCAGCCTTGTTCCCCTCTGCAGTTCTAGAAAATGCTTTGCAATTTCTCAGCGGAAAGCATCGAATCTGAGTGGGCTGAAGAGTCAGAGCTTTAAACACAAGGTCTGCTTCCATCTGGCATTTTAGATCTATACTTCCAGCAGAATGGAGGGCCGGGTGAGAAAAGCTTTGACTAAACTGACAGGTGAATTTCACACAAGAATTTTATTTTATTTTTTAAGAGCTATCTTCTGCCATTTTTTGTTGCTTATTATTTATTTAAGGAAAGGTGCAGGCAGGAATGAAGGAGAGCAGAGGAAGGCAGGAAGAGAGAGGAGGAAGAAGCATTTTATTTTATTTTTATTTAGCTGTTAATCTGAGTTATTCCTGCCAGTCCCAGGTGCAAACCTGGGTCCTTGGGATGAACATGGACTGTGCCCAACCTCTGCTCCACCAGGACACACCCACGCGAGAATTTTTTAAAAAATAGATGACTAAAGATTTGGGGCACTTTTTTGGGATATATTGGCCATTTGTGCAATTTTGCAAAGTATCTGTACCAATCTTTTGCTATTTTTTTGTCCAGTTGTTGGTCTTCTTTTTACTGATTTATAAGCATTCTTTACATATTCCGGATATAAGTTGTCAGATACATGTGTTGAGTGTATTTACTCCTACAGGCTCTGTTTTATTTATTTATTTTCTTACTGATACCACTTCATGAGCTGCAGTTTTCAATCTTGATGAAGTTCAACTTACGTTTTTTCAATACTGAGTGCCTTTTATATTCTGTGCCCCGACTCCTTGCCCATCCCAAGAAGACGAAGTCATTACATTGTCCTTCTAACAACTTGGTGGCTGTAGACGTGACATTTGGGTCTGTGATTCATTTCAGATGAACTTCTGTATGTGGAGTGAGATAGGATTAAGGTGCAATCTTTTTCTACACATCTATCCAATTGTTCCAGCAGTCTTGTTGGAAACACTTTGCTTTCCCTGTTGAATTAGAGCCAACCGTTGGAAACAATCCAAGTATCTGTAGACAAAAGGATAAACAAATTGTCGTAGCTTCATACCATCCAATATGACTTAGCAATTAAAAAAAAGAGAGCAAACTATGAATACATGCCACAACTTGAATGAATTATTCGGAAATATGATGTTGAACAAAAGATACAAAACACAAAAGATTTACTGTATAATTCTACGTATATGACATTCTAGAGCAATGACAATCTGTAGTGACAGGAAGCAGATCACTACAAAACCGCCTGGCTGGGAATAGAAACAGAAACTTGGAGGGACGGAAATGTTCTGCGTCTCGTTTTGGGTGTTGGCTGTGTGTTCACACACACTTGTCAAAATCCATCCATCTGAACATTTAAGGACTGTGCATTTCATCGTAAACACATAATTGCACTTCTACTTAAAATATGTTAGAGGAACAAAAGAATTACACTGTGAACCTCCTGGGACCTTGCCCCAGGAATAGCAATGTTCCTCCCTCTGCAATGGCCTGCTGTTGAAGCCTGGGAAAGAGAGAAGACCCCATGCAGTGCACTTACCTCTCTCTATGTCCGAGACTGTGGGAGAGTGTTTTTGAAAACACTGGCTAGGGGACTTGTCTTTAAAACCAGCTGAGTAAATAATGGGACTTTCATGGGCTATTCCCCCCCCCCCCCCACCTCTGTGTTTGGAAATTCGAGCCTAGTGCATCTTTTTCAAGCTCATTTCATTTAGAAGATAATTTACATTTACACAAAATCATGGCTATAGCTCATCTGCTCAACTATTATGTAAGATCCAACACTCATTAGAATGTGACATACATTGATCTTAGGAAGCATAAGAGCTTGAGTACTTGGAATTCAAAATTCTTATGTAAAAAAAGAATATCCCCAGCTCCCATTCAGTTACCATAGCCTGTCATTTCTGATGTTTTCTTTGGAACATCACAGTTAAAATCCATTTTGGGGAAATCACATCATTAATTGCACTTCTTTGCATTTCTAATTGCTTCTCTTGATTTTCGACTCTAGTTAAGCAAGTGTGGTAGAGGGGTGTGGGCTAGAAGGGAGGTTTGCTTGGTTATTTAGACCTGATGGTTTTATCATTGAAGATGATTTGTAACAATGAGCCAGCTGGAGTGGTAACATGATTCATATTAATGTATGCATGTCAATGGGCCAGGAATGATTGAACACAATTTCTGGGCTTTGGTTTCCCTTGAATGTGGAGGTTACTGGTTTATTTACAGTCTGCAGTGCACTCGGCCAGGCAGTTCTGCCTCTGCACAGATGGTGGGGAAGGGAAGGCCATGTGCTGTGGATCACTGGGGAATGAGCACACGCCAGTGTGTGGTACAGCTCTTCAAGAAGGCCACAGCCGGGAGGGCAGGGCAGATGACAACACAGGCGCCTGTTGTCTCCCACAGCTCCTAACCCTTCTGTTTCGTCCTTTGTGTTGCCTGGCAGGATTTTAGAGAGCTGGGGCTGGGCAGATGCAATGAGATGCCAGCACCAGGGGACCAAGACACGGGAGGCAGTCACCAGGGCCAGGGCCATCAGACAGGGTGCGGGCGGGAAGCAGCGTTGTGACCTACTGGAAGGTGGGCTCTGAAACGTGGGAGACAAAGGCCAGTTCAGAAGAATGGTCGGCAGTCCAGACGGAACGCTGGCACGGCGGTGAGAGGGACGCAGGAAGTGGCTCTGAGTCTGACAGGAAGTCCTAGGCCATTCAGGAAAGCATGAGTTCAGTCCCAGCACTGAGAGACCTGTGGGTGGAAAGTGAGTCTGGGGTGGCGGTCCTGCGGCATCTTCTGTATTTTCCCTTCACGGTCTTGTTACAATTCGTCTCCTCCTCAGGCCAAGTTCATGCTCACAGCTGCAGAAGTAAGACCCCAGGAGGGGCAAAACTTCTATCCCCAACCAAGTCTGTCTCTCTCAGTGTGTGCGTGTGTGTGTGTGTGCATGTGTGTGTGTGTGTGTGTGTGTGTGCGTGTACACAAGTGCATGTGTTCTGGGGAAACAAGTGGGGGAAGACCGAAGTTTTACAATGGTGGTTGTCTCTGTAAGGGAAGAAAAAAATTTCCCTGAACTTAGAGTCCCTAAGTGGGTTTGAGAATTGAAGTGATGACACACCCTGGTAGAGCAGCGGTTGGGTCAGTCATCTCCAGTGAGCAGGCCACATACCCCTGGGTTCAGTCCCAGGTCTGGGGGAAGCAATCAGTGTGAACAACTAAATAAAAATAGAATAAAGTGCTTCTTCCTGCCTGCCTACTTGCCTCCCTTCCCGCCTGCACCTTTCCTTTGAAAAAAGAAAAAATTGAACTGACGAAAATAGATTAACAGGAGGAAAGCTTTCTGATTTATTTCGTGTAAATTTTACACGCCATGGGTGCCTTCAGGAGGAAATGAAGACCAGATGAAATGGTTAAACCTGAGTGTTTTATATTATGTTTGAAGAAGTGTGGAAATTCATGGAAGAATGTGAAAGGACCAGGGGTAGGAGGCAAGAGCTATGCTAGGGGACGCTGAGAGGAGGATGTCCCTTTCTTTCAGACATGGGGAGGGCGTCCTCGCAAGAGGGTCTTATGTCCTACTTCAGGGTAAGGCCAGAGAGTTCTTCTACACCTGCCATTTCTCACATTCCTTTAGCCTGAAGAATTCAATAAACCAAGGTTCCATATTTGGGGGCATCATGTCCTAAATCCTAATATCTCCCACATGGAAACATGAACAAAGGAGAAAGTATTTCAGCCTCATCCAAAATTAAAGTCTCAAAAAAAAAAAAGTATTCGAATGAATGAATGCATAATTTAGTAGCATCTCATAGTAGGTTTTCATTATGTGTATATGCTTTACTATACTCATAATCCCCTCTTTCTGTTGACTGCTCGCTCTGAGCCATTGTGAAATGCACAGGCTTTAATGTCATAGAATCTGTTTTCTTTTTTAAAGAAAGGTGCACACAAGAATGAAGGTGAGCAGAGGCAGAGGCAGGCAGGAAAAGAGAGGAGGAAGAAGAATTTTATTTTTTATTTAGTTTGTTCATCTTGGCTATTTCCCTGGACCCCACGTCTTAAAGTGGGGACCTTGGGACTGACATGGACTACACCCGGTGAACTAAACCACTCGGCCTCCAGGGTACCTCAGCCTTCACAGAATAATCTTGCAGTTACTTTTTAAAAAATAGTTCTATAACTTCTTTTGTTTACATTGCTGTATGCTTTTTAGGATATTGAACTTGCACCTCCTTCTGTGTGCATCTCACCCCACGCCCACCATAAATGTCCAGGTGCCCTTCACCACCCGACTCTCTCCTTCCCCCCTGTTCCCTCCTCCTCCCCACACCCCTGGAAGCCACGTCCTTGCATCCTGTGGGTTTTCTTGAACTTTGTCTGTTCATTTTTTGTTTCTTTCTATCCCACGTTGGAGTGAGGTCATCTGTATGCATTTACTTTTGGCTTTTTCTTCTCTCACGAAGTGAACGGAATTGGAGTGTCTAGGGTCTAGAAAATGGGATGGCTCTTCCTCCTAGTCCAAGATGCAAGAAAAGAGGCACGGTTTTAAATTCCGAGTCTGCAAAGGCAGCAAGAGCCTGACATCTCTGGAGAAGACTTCAGTTCAGCATCTTGCTGGGGCCTTCCCTCTCTCGTGGTCACAAGCTCTGTTGGGGGTCTGAGCCTAACCGTTTCCAGGATGCCTGCTGGGGACTGTGACCACACACGTGCAGGCAGGAAGCTGCTCTCTTCTCAAAGTCTCTTAGTGTCGCCAATGCTCTCCTCTGACAGCATGTGTTTGCTGAGCACTACTGCCTGCTGGCCGGGGTGCCGTGAGCCTGGTGTATATGACCCCTCAGTATTCACACAGACCCAAGAAGGTAACATCATCTTCATCTTTAGAGGCAGAAACTGGGCCTCAGGAAGTAGAAACTTGCTTCAGATAAGAGCTGGAATCCCTACTCATGACCACCCGATTCCAAAGTGTTCTTTTTATCGCTGCACCATTCAGATTTCTTGAGCATAAAAGTTTTTTAGTTCTCAAGACTTTCCTATAAAATGAAATACTTTGGAACAATATGAAACCCTAAGAGCTAATGTCTTGGTTATGTCCACTGAAATACAGCTTGGCTGCAAGTGAAGTTTTCAGGGAATAGCTGAGGGCCAGGGAAGTGATAGTTGAGAGGAAGTGTGATTGAGATTGTTTTGTTCTAGTCAGCAGAAGCCATAAAAGAAATGTGAAGCCACAGGAGCCATTTGTCATTCTTTTCTGGCCATTCAATGATGTACCTGTCTTCTGTGTCTGGGGTTTCTTATTCATGAGTTTGGTGGTCTTACTTCCGGTATAGAAGATACGCATGTGCATATCTATATGGCGTAGAACCTTCCAATAAGATACCCCACCCAAGACTGAAACATGATGGAGTGGCATTACCTCCTGGGTGAGGCTGGCAGTGCGCATGGGCCAGGCTCTAGGACACAGTGGTCAAGGCAGAGTGGTCTCACGAGACCAATTTGGCAGTAGGTTCTAGAGCACTGTCCTGTGATTTCACCTGAGTGGAGTTCTTCAGCCCCTCCAGTAATTCTGAGAACCAGCCCATTTATCTCCTTTTTCTAAAACAACAGCTGCATTGATATGTACTTCAGAGATCATAAAATTCATTATTTTAAGATATATAAGTTGATGGGTTTTAGGGCAGTCTCAGAAATATACGGCCACCAGATCTCATGACAGAACATTAAATGATCCCCCCCGCCACCTATACCTGTTAGCAGTTACGCTCCATCCCGCCTCCCTTGACAAACTCTAGTCTACTTTCTATCCCTATGAATTGACCAATTCTGAATATAAATGGAATCAGACAATGTAAGGCCTTTCGTGTCTGGTTTCTTTGAGTCAGCATGGAGCAATGCTTTGTGACCAAATGATAGTCTGGTCTTGGATGAAAGAACATGCTGCCATCTGTTTCTCTGTTCATAGACATTTAGATTATTTTCATTAGGGTGTTATTAGAAAAAATGCTACTATTAACATCGGTGTGCATGTGTTTATGTGGAAATGTGTTTTCTATTCTCCTAGGTTTCAGTTTTATTTGGAGACTGTGTATCTACATTTTTTGAGCTGCCAAACTGTTTTCAATAATGGGATGTATTGTTTTACTTTACCACTGACAATGTATATGAGCTATAAGTTCTCCACATCCTCATCAATGCTTTTTATTTCCTGTCTTTTTTTATTTTAGCCATCCTAGTGAGTGAAATGGTGGATCCGATGTACATCTTCCTAGTGACTAATGACGCTGAGTTTCTTCTCATGTGCTGATTAGTAATTTGTATATCTCTTTGAGAAATGTCTGTAAACGTTTGCCCGTTTTTAAATTGGATTATTTTCTATTATTATTAAGTTATAAAGCTTCTTTATAGCTTCTTGATACAAGTTCCATATGAGAGTGATCATTTGCAAGTATTCGCCCCATTTTGCAAGTTGTCTTTTTACTTTCTTAGTTAATTTTACTGAAGGAATGTTGCATCATAACATTGTAGAGATTTTTTGTCTTTGTTTTCTTTTATAAAGGAAAGGTGTAGGCAGGAATGAAGGTGAGCAGAGGCAGGAAGGCAGGAAAGAGGAGGAAGAAATATTCGATTTTATTTAGTTGTTTATCTTAGTTGTTCCCCCAGCCCTGAGACACGAACCTGAATCCTTGGAATGTATGTGGACTTCGCTGGTTGAAGGCTTCTGACCAAACCACTGCTCCACCAGGATGCACCACCATTATCAAAGTTTAAAGTGTGTGTCATTGTAAATCAACATGTGATACAATGCATTACAATCACTACCACAGGGCCAGATCTTCCTTCACCATACAGTGATTCTCTCTCTCAGATCTTCCCTGCACGCCTCCCTTTCCCCTTCTTGTAGCCATTAGTTTGGTTGTATGGACAACGTTTATTTCTGTTTGGTCGAGTTCACTGGTTTGCCTGGTGTCTTGGTATCTTTGTACTTTCCTGCTATGATCCCTGAAAGCGTGCACCTTTTAATTTTGATGAAGTCTCATGAGCAAAGCTTTTCTTTGGCTGCTGGACTTTAGTTGTCATATTTAAGACACCGTTGCCTAAGCCAAGGTCACAAAGACTTAGTGATGTTTTCTTCTAAGACTTCCATCTTTTCCATCGAGGTCTGTGTTCCCTTTAGAATTCATTTTTGTCTCTAGTGTGAGATAGAGCTCCTAGTTCATTCTTTCGCTCAAGGGTATCCAGTTGTCCCTGCACCATTGTGGGAAAGACACTTTTCTTCATCGAATTGTCTTTGTAACCTGTACAAATGTCAATTAACCATAAATGTAAGGGTTTGTTTCTGGACTCTTAATTCTACTCCACTGATCTTTCTGTCTGTGCTGCCATCTCCCATCAAGAAGATAGCAAGGAGAGTTGAGAGACAGAGGGGTTCTTAGCGATGGGAATCTATGAAGAGTCTGCCAAGCACCCCTGTAAGAGAATCTTCTCAGAGAGCACATGAATCTAGCTTTCCATGTCAGACCTGACAATCACTAGTGGGTTCTGGATGCATTCTGGAAAGGGGATGGGAGCTGGAGAAGAGGAGACGGGACTTTGTACTCCCTATCAACAAAAAAAGGGACAAGCAAGCACTCCATAGGTACATGACTTGTACCCTAAATAGTGTAGAAAGGTATTATAATTACCTTTAGAGTAGGTATACGACCTGATTGTTTTTTAGTTTTAACTCTGGGGAACCAATGCTTTTCTGGATGCATCCTACTCTTCACATGTCTGCCTCCATTCTCCCCAAAGTTCTCCAATGCTCAGTCCCAGTTTCTCTCTGCTCCACGTTGCTCTGGAGTGCACTGCCCTGCTCTGCCAGAACTGTGATGGCTAATTCTTCTCGTGCCACAGGCCCTCTTCCGTCCTTCAGTCTGACAGTCCCAGGTGTATTTGGTTCCTATTGCTGCTGCAACAAATTACTATACACTTAATGCTTAAAACCCATTTATTACCTTACAGTTCTGGAGGTCAGAAATCCAAGCTCAGTGTCACTGCGTCAAAGTCAACATATCAGTAGGGCTTGTTTCGTCTTGAGGCTCGAGGGGAGAATGTTTCCTTGTTCTTTTCATTTCTAGATGCTACCCTCACCCCTTGGCTCATGTTCCCGCCCTCCAGATTCAAAGTCAGTAGTGTAGATTTTGCTTCTATATGCATTTTTTTCATATCACCTCTCTTCTATGGTCAAATTTTCCTCTAACTCCCAGTTAAGAAGGACACTTCACTTATGATCACATTTAGGGTCCTCCCAAATAGTCGAAGATAGTCTAGCTCAAGATCCGTACCTTTATCACATCTGCTAAGCCCTTTTTTTACTATAAGGGAACATTCTTAGGTTTTGGGGATTAGGACATTCCCATGTTTGGGCCACCGTTTTTCAGTCTGCCACAATGGGGTGACTTGCATGGGCCACGCTGGCTGATTAGAACTGGAGTCTCCTCTGGCGAGTTGTGGTCTCTACTAGTTGTGTATATTTGGGCTATATTTTGACTGTGACCAGTTGTTAAATATTCTGAATCTCATCTCTGTTATCAGCCTTCTTTGTTAGAATGATAAGTAAATATTAATGTGTAGGAGACTGCAATAGACAGAGAATGAGCTCAAAAATGGGTACAATGGACTGGTGTCCAGCTATAAGAAAATGAAGTGTGAGTAAGAAAAGGAAGGCCATCTACCAGAAAAGTCCAGTAACAGATCAATGATATGACTTTCACTGAAGTGAAAGTAAAGACAAAAGCCATAGGAAAGTAAAGAACATGGTTTTTTGACCTGCTGAGCAGGGAGTAAGTAACTTGACTGAAGTCTGGAGTTTCAATTTGACCTGGACCCCCACCTAGAGTGACAATTTGGGCAACCAACCAAGAAGGACTGGTTTCTGCTCATGAAAGGTAAGGTGGACTCCAGGCAGATCTGGCAGTGGAGTTCCGACGGGATGGATCAGGAGTGACCCAGAAGGGCGCATACAAATATGGAACATCTGCTTCCCACACAGGTCCTTGACACCGCACTGTGAGGCTATAACTGGCCTCCCGCCTTCGTTGGCAATGCCTCCCAGTGAGTCATCAGCAATCTGAGCAGCCGTACTGGGATCATGTGATAAAATGCAGGAGCTAGACCTCTGATTATTCTACAAGAATCACAATTTCTGGGGGTGGGGTCTTGGAAAGCTGCATTTTAATAAGAGATAATTCTTTTTTTTTGTTTTTTTAAAGGAAAGGTATAGGCAGGAATGAAGGTGAGTAGACAGGTAGCCAGGAAGAGAGAAGAGGAAGAAGCACTTCTATTTATTTTATTTAGTTGCTCATCTTGATTGTTCCTTTAGGCCGGGTCTTGAACCCATGACTCTGGAATGTATGTGGACTTCTCCCGGTGGTACACTAAACCGTAGGCTACCAGGGAATATGCCATAAGAGATAATATTTAAGTGCTAAAGTTGCCAGGCAGGAGCACTGTAACTGGCATATTTAAGGAGGCTTGGGAGCACTGTATTTTCTTACAATTTTTTTGAGTCACCCATGAGTGCAAGGGTAAGATTTGTAACCATCATCATGGGAGAGGACCCCCAAGTCATGGAGTACCTGAGAAGGCAAAGAGGTTTCCATTCAGTGGCCAACTGTGATTGATTAGGAGTGGCTGTCTGGATCATGGTGCTGAATCATGATTAATTAGTAATGTCTGCCATGACCACAGGTCGAGTTGTGGGGGTGTGTGAGTGAGTGTTTGCCATTGTCTCCCAGAAAGATCTAACCATACTTCCTCTTTTATAGTGAGGTATAGTATATGCACAAAAGACTGAATGGAAACATATGTACACTTTCAATAACAAAAATAAAGCATATACTTCTAAACATCTCTGCAGATAGCATATTCCAAAAGTTCCTTGGGTAACAAGTGATATTGTCTCACAATTTTTTAATGTCTACTTTAAATAAATCTCTTTGGCATCATTTAAGTCCATCCCTTTCATTCTACCCTTAGAGAAAAGCAGAACAGCTGCTCCTGCTCTCTTTTTCAATATGCCTCCCTATTTTTAAGACTTAAGTTCTCCCGAAAGAAATAGAATACTGTGACTCTTCTATTTTATGCGCTACTTGTTTAGTGGGCTGGTGTTTTCCCTCCCCCAAGTTCGTATCCTTGGTTGCAGAGACAAATTTGAATAGAATATGAAGAATAGAAGAAATTGAAATAGGCTCCAACTCTCACTTTCATAGATGGCACAAAGGCCCCCAGAAACAGCGGACCTGGCTTGCCCACACAGTGGAATCAGCCACACGCCGACCTCTTAGTTCAGACTATGATATTCTAGTCGATCACAGCATTTCGACAGTCACTGTGCTCTGACATCAGAGAACAAGGCAGGACTACCCCTGGCTGGAGGGTCGCCTTCCTCATGTCAGTGGCCTCCTCTCTCTCAAGCCCCTTGGTCTTTTTGCCAGAGAGCCTCACACCCACTCCCGGGGCAGATCAGAACCAGGGATTCATTCCCCAGAAGCAAACCTGGACCAATGAGGGATGGAATGGATGGGTAAATACCCCTGATTCCTCACTTTTCCATGAAGGCACAGTTCTGAGGTATTTGTTAGTGCTGTCTCAGAGGGCTTGTCAGTGGGGTGAGGAGGCCCACACAGTGACAACCTCATCATGTCCCCTTTATTCGCTTTCCTCTTCCCCACTCTTCCCCAATTCCCTTATTATGGGTGATGTCCCAAGTAAATGTTTGTACCCAAATCCTTGTTTCAGGGTCATCTTCTTAAGGAAATCTAACTAACATCATCTTCTTGAGGAAATCTAACTAACATCATGCGATACAAGGAAAGGGTTTTACAAAAAGTTCGGCAGGAGCCTATGAGTGCGTTTCCAATCATGAGTGATCTTCAGGATCTGCTTTACACTTAGGGAACGCACTGCAAAATGAAAATGTGGAGCTCCTTGTGGAAAAAATACAGAGGATTTCATGAGGATGTCAGCAGAGCATTGAACCATGGGCAGAGCTCTTCTGAGAGGAGGCCTGCTCAGGCTGCACATCCGTGAGGCTGGCCTGGTTCTCTTGCTAGGAAAGAGTTACTGCTGATAAGTATGGCACCGTCTGTGGAGCCTTTACTTTGTCAGGCAATGTGCTAAGTTCTTTTGATTTTATTTTGCCTTGTATTCCTCATGCAACCGCATGAAGCAGATGTTATTGGAAAGTCTATTGAACTGAAGGAGGAACATGTGCTAAGAGGCTGAGTGGGACTTTTCTTGTGATTCCCAGGATCATGACTAAAATCAAAAGCTACCCTCAAAATAAACAAAAAAAAATCCAACAAATTAAAAGAAAAGATACCAATTACACCCACTGTGGTAGACTGAATAATGACGCCCCAGAGGTGCCTGTAACCCGGAACCTGTAAGTGCTTCCCTGACACGGAAATGGACCTCATAGATTAAGGAAAAGGACCTTGAAATGGGGGAGATTTTCCTTGATCATCCAGCCAGGTCCAGCTTAATCATGTGAATCTTGAAGAGAACTTTCTCTTGCTGAGGTCAGTCAGACGGGAATGGGGCTATGGACGAAGGTCAAAGGGCGCAACATTGCTGACTTTGAAGAGAAAGAAAGCGGGGTCATGAGTTAAGGAATGTGGGTGGCCTTACAGTGCTCTGTCCTCGAGTCTCCAGAGAGGAGTTCGGCCTGCTTTATAAGGGGATGCAGTCCTGTTATTTCAAGCCACTGAGTCTGTGGCAATTGATTATATCAGCTACATTATATCCAGCCTCAGTCTAAGGAAAGTGACCGGCATTCGCCCAGGTACCTGCTCACAGAGCTTAGGAGGATGTCGCAGAGTGGGCACAGCCACCAGGCTGACCCCAGACCCAGGTGCCCGCTTCTGTCAGGTGGGCCTGGGGAGGAGAGATGGTGGCCTGTGGGGCATGTAGGTAGGTGCCCCTCAGGAGACAGTGTCTCCCGTCTCTTCTGAGGATGCATTTTCTTCTCCAAGCAAGGGAGGGAGAAGCTTCCAGGAGTATCACACAATAGCACTGAGCTCCCAGGATACTTCATGTGACTTTAGCATCACAGTCCTATTCCTGGCATCTCTCTGCTCCTGATGGGCACCTGTGGGGGGCGGGTTCACTATGAAAGCCCCAGGGGAGGAGAGAGGGAGTCACTTTACATAGAAAGCAGGATCTTCAGGAGACTTCTGAGACCAGAAAGCAATAAAACATCTCTAGTTAAAAATTTAACTGATAATCAAATTTTCCCCTGTAAATGATGCTTCCCTGCATCATAAAATGAACCCATGTTCATTTGTGTTTTCTGAAATACTTGTGGAACTTAATTCACTGCTATCCAGCAAGTCACGTCAGCATATGTAGTGTTCCCTTCCAGTCTTTATTACCGTATCCCCATACACACCTAGTTTATCCGAGAAGATTATATATAGACTTATTCATTTGGCAACAATGTTAAATTAGTATTTTCCTACAGTATTAAAAAATTGGGGGCATGCCCTTGTGGCCTAGTGGCTAAGGCCAGTGGACACAGTCCACATATATCCCAGGGACACAGGTTTGAGACCCTGGGCCAGGGGAGAGCAACTGTGATGAACAACTAAATAAAATAAATGAAAATGTTAAAAAAAAAAAAAAAAAGAAGTTTCCTCTAATCAGCAGCTTATTATCCAACATTATAATCCATACTAATACTTCATATCAATTAATAATTACCCTACTCAGGATGTGTAGATTGTTCTCAATTTATCAGTAATAGTGTGATGAGAATTATCGCTGCGTTATAAGGCAGGGACCTACCTTCTCTTTTCCCCTTTTTGGGCGACAGAGAGGAGTAGTTACAGATGTATTCGTTATCTTTGTTGTCATTCTGTGTCTTAGAGTGTTAAGCACAGACAGTATTTATATTGCTAGAACAATATTAATATAATTCCACAACCCCCGTGGTGCGTCTCTGTGGTCACGCCCTCCAGCAGTTAGAGGGAACCAGTGCTGGGAGGGCTCCGTAGTTTTCATTACGATTTCATCACACTGGCTTATCTGATCCAACCACATGTTCTCTGGGTGGGCACAGTTGTGTCTCTATGCTACTTCTTTTTATTATGTTTTTGTTCTTTTATAACTTGCTTCCTTCGGTCAGCGCAACGTTTCCGAGGTCCCTGCTTGCCAATACGAGCAGCTGCAGCCACGCTCGTTCATCGCTGTCTGATACAGGCCGCAACCTAGCTTGTCTTCCCCAACACTGGTATCAAACAATTGAAAACATTTCAGTCCAGTCTGTAAGTGATCATTTACAGGTGTGTCTGGAGAGGCGCGGCGAGCAGTGGCTCAAATGAGCAGAATCAGAGGAGAGCTCCACGAGGTGGCCAGTGTCAGCTAAAGGGAACCAGACCTGTGGATGTAAAAGTATGAGGTCGTATTATTCAAAACCCACCTTATTAATTTACACGACATCAGTAGGTCACACCGTCCGGTGGCTGACAAAAGGAGAAAGAAGGCTGTTATCAGTGCTCATGGCTTTTTATAAGGAAACCTGTGGGACAGAGATTGGGTTGAATTCTCCATAATACAATTTGCTTGGTGCAGTTTGAAATGCTTTACACGGAGGGCCCTCGGGTGACGCAGGTGGCCGAGGTGGCTAAGGTGAAGACCATGTGATCCCAGGGACCCAGGTTGGAGACCTGGGACCAAGGGCGAGGGGAAGAAAAGAAGAAAACGCCTTATACTGGTATAATGTCAGTGACTGGCACTGCTCTGCCTCCTTCCATCAGTCTGGGGAAACCCGAGAAAGCGTGGCACTACGTGATAACAGACAGGGTTGGGGAGCTGTTGTAGAAGCCGTGGCTCTTCCTTCATCGTGCCGTGTAAGCTCACATCCGAATACCCTCCCTGTCTGGCAATCATGTCAAAACTGGAGGCAGGGGGGTCCTGCTCCCGATCGTGGGAAACAGAGGATGACAGACACACAAGTCATTGCTCCAGTGACAGTGTGGACAGGTAACCCAGGCTTGGCCAGTCGTGTTCCAGGAGCTGAGATCTGACCCTCAAGGACTGAAGCAGAGATTCCAGAAAGACGATCACGGTCCAGACATCAGGGCCCGCGTCCCTGGGGCAGAACTGGCAGTGGGGCCCGAGGGCCGCGACCACGTCCTTGGCAGCCAGCTCCTCTCAGAAGATTTCCACGACGTTCCATCTGTTGCTGCTGTCGTGATGTGGAGCCCAGCCCTTGTTCCCCACATTCTCATCCATTTCACGTGTAAGTTTGCCAGATGGACTCCTGTTTGCTGCCACCAGGAAATTCAGACGATCACACATGTCAGTGATGGTGTTGACAGTCATTTGTTTTCAAAATTGAGCAGCAGGTGTGGTCATCACCCCCATCTCCCGTTAGGACACTGTTGTGTGGAAATGAGGTGGATGGGTCCACAGCACCTTGTCTGGATCATGGCCCAGCAGAAACAGCTTATTTTTACACGGGGAGTTACTGGCTTCAAGGACTTGTGTCAATAGAAAATCCCAATCTGTTACTGTTGCTTTCATATCTTTAACACAGCCCATCTTTTAAGATTTATCCCTTAAAAAAAACCTGGTATCTTAGGCTTTCTGACACCTTTGTCTCCATATTCTTTACCCAGAACCTGGCCTCTGTCCCCACTTCTATAAACTTAGCTTCCCAATTTTGCTGTCTGACTCCCATGACCATGTCTGTGGAACTGTTCTTTCGAGTCATTGGTGGTTCTCTGAACTTGATCTCCTTCTATAACATGGCTCTACCTACGAGCCAGGCCCTCAGTAGGCCTGCGGCCTGCTCAGCCCTGACCTGCCTCTGCCCGCACCTGGCACAGAAAACTGACCAAAGAATCATGTGTGAGCTTGTGAGCTTACTACCAGCCAAATACAGATGGTTTATGGAAGGTCTGTCAAAAAGACTCTCAAAGAACTGATTGTGTGGTAGGGTGTAGCTGGAGGAATAGGGGTACAAGCATAGTATGTCCAGGGCTTTCCTGAAAGAAGACAGTGGAAGGGACCTGCCTGACGAGCAGCTCAATTTATAAGAAAATGAACCAATGTAGCAATAGGGGTGTCGCAGTAGTAAACAGGGCAGTGGAGCAGAGCTTGCGAAGGGAGAGTTAGAAACAGAAGAAATGATCAACTCTTCAGCAGGTGTCTACATAGACAATTGGTTAACTACTTGGGGAAAAAAATTAGCAGGCTCCGACATGGGAGGCTGATGGGTTTGACGGAAAGATGCCAACCAACACAGACAAGCGTGTACAGTTCTCTAGTGGCAGGCGATACCGAAATGTGTCTGGAAACAATAAGCCACACCAAGCAGAATTCAGGGCAGTGCGGTTGTGGGCAGAGTCCTCTGGATCCCACACACCTCCCACCAGAACCTGCAAGTACCAAGCATGCTGTCTCCAGGCAAGAGAAGCACATACCCTCCTGTTTGGGGGAGTTTTTGTAACACCCCCCCATGACCACCCAAGCTTTCCTGAAGATTTTCCATCAGACGAGATAAAGATCAGTTTCCTAGACTTGACCTGTCTGCATTCTTCTTGTAAACTCCTACCTCCCTCCTTATTGTAGAATATTTTCTAGCCAGACCAAAGATCTAAATATAAAAATATATTAGTCGTTATAGTCCTAATGTGGAAAAGGCTCTGATAAAAGAATAGCACATTTGACAAATGGGCAAAGGCTCTGAAGATAATTCAAGGAGGGCAAAATACAATGGCAAATCCTTGTATAGGAAGCTGCTGTAATTACCAAATAATTATGTGCATTTCCGAACACTGAGTCACCACGTTTTAAGGGATAAAGAGCAAAAAGTTGAGTAATCAACTATATTAGTAAGTGTGGGAAACGGAGACTCATCATTTTTGAAGCAAGTTGGTAGAGTGATTTCGGAGAAGAATTTGGTAATGATTGTCAAAGACTATCAGTGCATTGCTGATAAGAATAGTTTCCACATTGGAAACTGGGAACTATCTTATACAGTTAAACCACTATCTACCATACAATCCAGCCTTTCTCCTCTGAGGTCCCCAGGAGACATGAAGACGTGTTCGCATACGGTGTCATATACAAGTACATTGGGCACCATCTTTCATAATAGTTCAAAACTGTAAACGATTTAAAGGCCTAATAAGAGAAAAATGCAGTTAGAAAAAGTTGTGACTGTGACAACTCCACACCATTCTTTCCACTCACTAGAATGCTGCTCATCAACAAAAAGGAAGGAGCTACTAAAATGTTCATCAACACAGAGAAATCTTAAAGGAAGCCAGTCACCACAGGAGCGACTGTGTAATTCCATTTTGTAAAGGTCTAGAAACATCTAGAAATGTAGACCAATTTCCAGCGATAGAAAGCAGAACAGTGCTTGCCTGGAGCAGGGAATGAATGAGGGGACAGACCACAAATGGGGAAGAGAAAAATTGGAAATATTCTGTGTATTAATGACGTAGTGATTTCATGGTTACTGAATTTCACAGGTGTGTGTGTGTGTGTGTGTGTGCAGCTCCAATGAGAGAACAAAGAAGGAATTCCTTGGCACCAGAGGTGTTGAGAACCAAACTGAGAAAGCCCTCAGGAGGACCCTCTTTCCAGCTCACCTGGAACCACCAGCATCGATGCATGGACTCTGATCATTACCAGTAACTCTTTCTGATCACTAGCCCCTCTCCTGTCCCAAACTAGGGACATAAACTTGAACTTCTCCTAGCAAACAGGCCACCTCTGTCCACAGGAGTCCTGCCAAACAATTTTTCTCTAAGAAACTTTTAAGTCACACTGATTTAAAATGCCTAAGAATTCCTTCTTGGTCGTTTCATCACTGAACCCCAGGACCCCGTTTCAAACCATCCTAGAATATCACTTGTGGTTGTTTCAGAGTCCCCCACACAAGCACGTCTCTGGATGGCGGAGGCAGGACACACAGGTTGTCATTATTACAATGGTGATCACAAGTGCTACACGTGGTCACCTGGTCATCTGGTGGGAGGGGTCCTAACTGATGGGGTCAGCATACCTTAAAATCTAGAGGGAGGCATGCAGATATGTGAGCAGAAAATTAACTGGCAAAATCTGAGACAGCTAAGATCAAGGATCCCACCTTAGCGAGTTAAGTCTAGGACACACCCCTAGATACTTCTGCTGTTTTCATTCCAGGTAACCTGGACAAGCCCAGGAAGGAGGAAACCCACTCCTCATATATATACAAGAATCATCCCGCCTGAGTGAGAGGCAGGCAGCACAGGTCGTCCACACACGTGTGCATTCCCTTGATGGAACTTTCCCGGCCTGCAGGGAGCAGAAACTCACTTCCTACTTTTAATAAACTTGCTGTGTGATCCTAGCTAACTGGTATCTCCACAAATTCTTCCTGACACACCCAGTGTCTCATTGGGGCGTCTGGCTCACCTTCACCCACATCACTACATTTAATACGCGGTGAGAGTGACGTGTCCTCAAGTTGCCACAAATTCTATGCTCTGGGACATGGCACCTCCCAGAAGCACAGCAACGCAGAGCTAACGGGAGGCAAAGGATGCCCTGCCCCACTGCTGGGACCTGAGACTTGTTGCAGCAGATCCACACAGGGTACAGAAGTGGACGTGGGTAAAGGCAGAAAGACAAGCAGATCGGAGAGCCAGGCCTGCGTGCCAGGTGTCGTCCTGGTTGTCACAGGACCTGCTGCACCAGGTCCCACCTGGTAGGCAGAGCAGCAAACCAGCCAGAGCGAACCAGGCACACAGGGCTGACTCGTGGAGAGCTGGCTCCCAGTGGCAGTGAGGGAGGATGTTGGGTGCACAGGGACTGTGGGGCACTCAGCAGAGTTGCTGCAAGCGCAGAGAGGATGACAGGCTCAGCTGCAGGTTTTTGCTGGAGTCAGTCCTTCATGATGAGCAGGAAGGCTGCAGCACTCTGGGGGTAAATTCCCTGGGCTCAGACTGGCTTTTTGCTTAGAAGACCTGGGCCTTCAGTAACCAGGATTGAGACTCATGGGATACAACTTAAACCCTTTTAGGTGACTGAAGCGCACATAGAAGCTGGTTCAGAAGCTGAAGCAGAAATAAGCCTCCAAGTCAGGGGCAGGAATGTTCCACAGGAGGAGCACCAGGGTTGAAGGAGTCCAATCTCATGAGTCCACAGGGTCCTTACTTCTTACTCTTCTTTCAAGGGATAGAGTCCTGCAGTATCAATCTGATTGGGACAGACACCACCTCTCCTCTCTCTGAGGACCCTCCTGTGGACAGGAAGGCTCACGTTAAGTTCAGAGCCATCCATGAATGCTGAATGATTGGGGGAAGGATGGAGCAGTCCATTCCAGGCCTGATCCTCTGGACAGTCCCCTTTCAATTCATGGAGGCACTGGTGTGATCCCAACCGCGGGAAGAGGTCTGCATTTCAGACTCCTCTGTGTCCTGCATTTGCATGGGAGGGATCGTGTGCTGTTGGCATCAAGTTACCATCCTTCAGAAGGTGCTCTTAGAGTACACAGGCTATGGGAAGCAGTAATACCTGTCACCAGATGGAAGGCCTTGGTGCTAGAAGAGAGTCCAGCAACTTTGGGGAAGGAAGTAGAATAAAAACATCGAGTCACCTCTCCTCTTCAGTCCATCACTTTCAGAGGTTCTCAGGGACTACGGTTTGTTGATTTGAATTCTGGGGGCGTTTTGACCTGCAGGGAGGCCCATGGGACTTCGTGGTCCAGGGCTTAGGCACTGAATGGGCTGGGAGAGCCCTTGGATGTAGAAAGAGGACATTTATAGGTGTAAGCAAGCTAAGGTGAGGCCATGCTGGATTTGGTGGGCCCTAAATCCAGTAACGAGTGTCCTTATGAGAAGAGAGAAATTTGGAGGCCGAGAGTCACAGACACACTGGTAAGAAAGCCTTGTGACAGCAGGTAGTGACTGGGGTAATGAAGCCCAAGTCGAGTTCCAGGGCTGGAGGGGAGCAACCAAGACGCACAACTAAATACAAAGACATGTGTATTCTTGCCTCTTCCTCTTCCTGCCTGTCTGCCTGCTGGCTTTCGTTCCTGCCTGGACCTTTCCTTTAAATAACAAAACAAAACAAAACACCAGAGACTGAGGGCAGCCACCTGGAAGAGGCAGGAGGGAGTTTTCTGGAAAGGCAGCAGAAGGACCAGCCCAGCAACCTTGGTTTTGACCACCTGCCCTCCAGCACTGTTAGAGAATACATTTCTGTTATGTTAAGCTACCTAGTTTGTTACGACAGCCCTAGGAAATGAATCATAATCATGCTAATACATGATAATAACCAGAGTTCTTGTGGAAAGAGGTGTAAAGGTGGAGAGAGCATATTCATAAGGAAGAGCAAGTGGTGGTTTAAAAAAATTAACTAATTTTTTTTTTAATTTAAAGAAGTAGGAATTTATGTCACTCTAAAGTGTCTTTTAATGTCAGATCAGCAGTTAGAGCTGAGGCTGGTGTCTGAGAGGCCTGGGGTCAAGTTTCAGCTCCTTCACTTACTAATTTGGGACATTACTAAGCTGCTCAGAAGTTCAGCTTATTTTTTTTATCTTTAAACCTAGAATAAAAGTAGCTCATTCCAAGAGAATTGTGAGAATTAAATAAAATCAAGTTTCTGGAGCGCTGTGTAGGGTTTCTCCCTGTGATAGTGTTCATAAACAGTAGTTCCTATTACTGGTTTTAAATTTGGGTTGCAAAGATTTTTCTTCAATCATCTTGCTTCTCTTGTGACAGAAGAAATTAACTTAACCAGGCCAGCAAGTCTCCAGGCAAACACAATCTTTCTAGAGTTCATGAGATGCCAAGCCCCTTAGTGGGGCGTTCAAGTCAGATCTCAGAGACTCATTCTTCTCCTGAACATCCTCTCCGCAGGCAGCTGCTCACTGCCTGGAGACTCTCCCAAATAAATGACTTAGAACTGGAGGCCTGTGGTTTTCTGCCAAGGACTAACATCAGATTCTCCTAAGTACCCTTTATTCCCATGTGAGTCAGTAGAAACCGTGATAAGCGGTTGGGCCCGGCTGGCTCTTGATGACATTTCTGTTCATAATCCAAGAAGACAGTTCTCTGTTGGCCAAATCAGCTACTACTTTTGTCAACGGGGTGGCTAGATTTCTTTCTATTCCAGGGAATATTAACAGGAATGCTTCTGATGGGTAGGAAGACACCAGAGCAGGCTGCAGATGGGAAAAAGGAACGGCACCATCTAAAGTCCTCCAGTTATTAAATCATAAAACACGCCAATCTGAAGTCCTCCAAGCAACTTAAAAGAAACTGCTAACAGACCAATCAGAGGCCTTATCCAACCCCAGACCATCCCTGGGTGGGAATAGGGTAGAAAACAAGCTGCTAAACCTTATAAAACGCAGGTCCCAATAGCTTCCCTACTGCTTTTCCTCCAGGCCTGGCCTGCTCCCTGCTCTTTGGGGACTTATTCTAACTCTGATCACCTTTCCACTCCTCCGTTCACCCTGCCACTTCGCCAATAAACCTCACTTACTTTCTGTTGACTGCTCCTCTCTTTGTTCCTGGAGCAGGTCTGCCGATGACATCTCTCAGACTCACAAGAACCCTGAAGCCAGACCCCAAAACATTTGCGGTAACACTGCTACTTGTTGAGGGCAGCGAGGCCACAGCATTGGCCGTCAGTTGTTGATTCTTCTCGGAATTCAGAATCCTACAGCGGGAAAAGGCCCAGTTCGTTTTCTAGCTTCATGGAGTTCAGAGTTACTTACCTTCTTTCTCTGCTGTGACAGATTTTCCTAGAGCCCGTATTTTATGCCGAGTTTCCCAAACATCTTTATAATGTTTTTCCTTCTGAGTTACCTATTGAAGGAATAAAACACTATTACCTTCTCCACCAGGGATCCTGGGTCTTGTTTGCTGCCAGACCATCGGGAAGAACCCATCTCAGCACAGACCCCCAGGGGACTGCAAGACTTTCTCAGGATTCGTGTTTCTCTGTATAATTTAAGCTCCGTTCAACTATGGGGAAGTGTGGATTCCCACCTGCTGAGATGGTTTCCAGGGCCCAGACCCCAGTTCTCACAGCAACATCGACCTCTTTCCTCCTTAAGTGGAAGTCTGTGATGTTCAGGGCCGCCATCTTTGTACTCACCACTCAGATTTAATACATGTCAACATTTAGCCTTACGTCCTTTAACATTGCAGATACAGATTAGAGGCCCTCCTCTTTCTTCCTCCCTCTGAAGTCAACACCATCACTTATATCTTTCCTAGAAATGGTTTTGTATTTTTGCTCCACTTTGGAGGCCAAGGAAATGGAATCATAGCCATTGTCTTTTCCTCCTTTTCCACTTCTTTTTGGGCTTGGGGGGTGCTTTTAGAATGGGAGGAAATAAACCACAGTCAGTTATCTGAGATGTGACTTGTGAGAATCTTCATTCCAGTTGTAAATAGTCTACATCCGATTTAAAAAAAAACAAAAGAAAACAAAACAAAAACAATAATAACCACAACAAAAAGAGCCCATTTGGGCAAAAGAGAAGGATCTTGGCCTCCTGACAGACTGACCAAGCCCCAAATGTTACCTGATTAAGGTCAAAGAGGAATTTTCATCCCAAATTAGACTCTGGAAGAAGAGTCAGATTAATCCAAGCATTCTCCAGGATAAGTGTGTGACACAACTCTGCTTCAAGAGCCTGGCGGCGCAAGTGAATACTGCAGTACTACCTTTTGAGGAGCTGACATAACAATAAAATAAAAACATATTCAAAAGAAAATAAGTGGAGCCATTCCCTGGCGGAGTAGCACTTAGGTGGATCGTCTCTAAAGGACACAGGCCACATACTCCCGGTTCAATTCTCAGGTCTGTGAGGTGGGAAAACAGCTAGCGTGAACAATTAAAATGGAAATAAAATAAAATTCTTCTCCCTCTTTTCTCTCCCTGCCTGTCTGCCTTCTCCCCTTCATTCCCTCCTGCTCTTTTCCTTTTAAAAAACAGAAAAGAATTAGAGATAGATTAGAATCCATAGAGTGAGAAAAAAAAAATTGGAGATCCAAGTGGAATCAGAAACAGTGAATTGGGATGAAATCAGAATTTCAAAGTGGTGGCAGAGTGAAAAAGCAGTGAAATGAGAAGAATGATGAAAATTACATGGTAGGCCTGGTTTTGTTTTCCTAAAAACCTTCCTTAGAATAATTTCCTCAGTCCTTGGCAGAGTGTCATTTTTGTCTTAGCACTACTTGATAAATATTGATTTTAACAGTAGAAAATGTAATTAAGAATTAAAATGTTGGTGTACCCTGATGGATAAGGCCACCGGATGTTGTCCAAATACATCCTGGGGACCTGGGTTCAAGACCCAGTCACGGGGTTAACAACCAAGATGAACAACTAAATAAAATAAATGTTTTTTAAAAAGAACTGAAATGTTTTTATTCTTAAAATACTGACGCTTGCTTTCTAATACCACTTGGTAAATTGTTGTGACAATCTGGAACACAAGCAGACTTCAGGATGACAGAGTCGATCTTCGAACATCATCTAAACAGTAACGAATTGTCATGTGGCACCAATAAAGGAACGCATTTCCCTCTGTGGTGCATCTGTTTCTTTTACACTGTAAAAGGCTGAGCAATTTTCATGGAGAGCAATATAGATGTATATCGCAATTTTAACTATTTCCCATTAGCCTCTTCTTTTCCTGATTAAGTTCCCTACATAATGCTTGTTTACACTACACATTTTACTATAAATGTCAGTAAATTGCATCTTATTTTATTATTTCTTTTTTAAAAATGAAATTAAAGGACTATTCTTTTGACAGATGCTTCAATATCCAGGTTTTCAAGCTTTATGCTCAACATCATGAGTTAAAGATCTACAAAGGCAAGCCAACATCTTTTAAAATTAGCACTTACATTTGTTTTTTATATCAAAAATGAGATAGTAATTCTACAGACATTGAAAAATACAGAAAATTATAAAAGAGAACATAAAAAGTTTAAAAATGGTGAAAAAGAAAACTCATGTGATTCACATACATGGATAGTCACTAGTAACATTGTAGTATATTTCTTTTTATTTTTCTCTACAATTTCACTACATTTAGGAGCATATTGCAGGCACAGTTTCAGTTTTTCACTGTTTTATAACCATTTCCTATGTCATTAAGTATTATAAATAAAAGTATGATTTTCAAGGAGAGAGTAGTATTTTCTAGCATGAATATATAATTAAACCTAGTTTTATTTTTGGGTATTTAGGTTATTTCTAATTCCCGCAACAAATAATGTACCTCTTTTCCATAAATGTCTTTCGCAGCATATCTGAATATTTCTTCTTTGATTTTTATTGACAAAAAATATATATATTTAAGATGTACTGTGTGATGTTTTGATACATGTATACATTACAAAATCATTAGCACAATCAAACTAACTGACATATCCATCACCTCCTGAGTTGCCCTTCTGAATATATCTCCAGTACGTAATGTCAAAGTCTGTGGACATTATAAAGACACAATAGGTGTTGCCAAGTTGAATTCTAGAAAGATGTACTGATGGGCATTCATACCAACAGTTTATAAGATACCTGTGTCACTGCGTTCTTGTCACCAGTAAATATACTTTTTGAAAGTATTTTTCCATTCAGAGCCTTTAGCAGGAACATTAGAGACTGAATGTCAAGTTCAGCAGGACTGACTGAGCTTGTGCGGGGGAGCTGGGGATACAGCAGGGTTTGTAATAACTCCTGCGGATATGCTGAAATCACTGGGTGTTATGAGATGCTGACCTAAGTGGAACGATTTAACGTGGGACCAGAGCGTCTTCTGCAGAGAAACCACTTTGCTGTCTTCTTTAAACTGGGCCAGATCTTTGGACTGAGCTGAACAGTAACTGTTTCACAAACCACTGGTGGAGAGCCCAGCAGGAGAACAGATATCCTGATCCCAGGGACTGATAAAAGTGTCTTTGCAGGGAGGATAGAATCAGTAACTAATTGTGTGTAGTCAAGACCAGCTTATGTTTGCTAACACTAATGAACTCTTTTAAAACCTCTTACCTCATATCCTCTTTTCCTCCCATAAAAACTCTTTCTTTTGCCCCTCCTTGGGTCAGGCTGTAGGTGTCTTTGTGAATCTGTGTACACTGATTTGCATTTCTCTGCTATTGCCAAATAAACGCATGTCAGCTTGTCCACAGCCTGCTGTCCTCTGAGTGAAGTTTAACAGAGGTGACAGGGATTTGCTTCCAGAATTGTCATTTCCGGTGAGGCCACAGAGAGCTGGGTAAGCTAGTGTTTTCAGAATCAATTGATGGGTCATGAGGGCTTCCGACAGTCTCCTCTGGACAGACAACATAGGATCTGGCCTCAATTTTGTACCGGATGTTGTCCGGGACCCCAAAGGAAAGGTCTGTGCCACAAAAGAAACTGGAGGCTGCACTACCAGAACGAGTCACATTTCACCTTGTAAGAGGCCTGTTTCGGGGAGGGGCAGGGGGGTGGTGGCTGCAGAACTCATCCAGCTTCTGGACCAAAGCACTTGCTTGAAATGATTATATTAACTCGGAATCATTTATATCTTTTTCGTTGTTTTATAAGCTTATTAGAGAAAATGGAGGAGAAAGAAAGCAAAAGCAAGAGATGCAGTTCTCGTGGGCAGAAAGGGCTGCACAGATTGCTATGATATTACTAAATTTACACCCTTGGGAGGGGGCTTTTGGGTGGACCCCCTTTCCGGTGTCTGTCATTAGCAAGAGAATAGGAGCCACAAGGGAGTCGAAAAGCAGAAGCATGAGGGGACTTTCCAGAAAGTTCTCCAGGACTGAGAAGCAGGCTCTGGCAACCCAGTGGTCCCAGTGATGCAGGGGAGGGAGCTGAGACATGCTGAGGAGACACTGGGTTTGTTCAGAAAGAATTCGTGGAGAGAGTCGTTTGGTCAGGAACACACAGCAAGTTTATTAAAAGCAGGAATAGTAGCTGAGGTGCCCTGTGGGGCTGGAAACGTCACATCAAGAGAATGCACACGGGGGCATGTGCGGGACCTGAGCTGCCTGCCTGCCTGCCACTCACAGGCAAGGTCGGTATCTCCATATGTGTGAGGGTTAGGGGTGTCCTCCCTTGTGGGTGTGTCCAGGTTACCCGGAGCAAACCAGCTCAAGCATCTGGGGGTGTGTCCTAGACACAGGTTGCTGAGGTGAGATTCCCTGTCTCTGGGGTCCTTACTCTTAGATGTCCCAAGTTCCACCCGTTAGTTTTCTGCTCAGACATCTGCATAGTGCCCTGCAGAGTCCAAGCTGTGCTGTCTCGGCATCGCCCAACTCCTTGTTGTATTGGGGGAAACACTAGGTTGTGATGGGTGGAATCAGGTCAACTCGAGGGCCCCTGGAAGCATTCTGAACAACTGTCCACCCCTTACAGAAAGCTGGAGATAAAAATTAAACACCCCTGGATCTGTAGTCTTAAAGCTCATAGAGAATGCGAAGAAGCAGAAGGAGGATCTTAGTAATAGATTTAATTAAAGTAAAAACTCAAGATGCATGACAAACTCTGTCAAGGTAAGTAGCCAGGTTAGTGTGTAGAATGTTACCACAATAAAAAAAAAAAAAAAAAAAATGGAAAAAAGGTGAGCAGCTAGGAGAATGGAGTTTCAAAAAGAGCATTCTTACAGCATTTTTATTAAGAAAATCAGCTTGGTTATAAATATCACCTACTAGAGCCTTCCATTTGCTACTCTTTGTTATTCACACAAAGAGTTGCACATTCGTGTTTGGAAAGTGGAAAGAGAAAACAACATGGCTGACAAAAGGCACCTGTGAGAGCAGGCCTGGACCAGGCTCTGCAGGGATGGGGGGCACGGTTTCCTCCCACTTGCCTGAAGCCTCCCCTCCTGCCTTGGACTCAGTTCCACTCAGGCCCAACTGACACTTGTCCAGTAAGTCACTGCCTATTGATCAGCGCTCGTGCGGGTGAAGCGTCCCGCACTTACTGCTGCTGGGGAAGTTAACAAGTCAGCCTGTGAGCGAACCTGTTGACTCCATGCTGAAACCAAGATCTTCTGGGTCTCAGCTCCCATTTCTCATCATATATGAGAACACTAGAAAAGGTATGTGAGGGCGCACACACACGCACACACTCATACACCGACGCAAACACACAGACGTGTACACACTGACACACAATGACAGAAACACCCACGTATAGACACACAGACACACACAGACACTGACATAGACACCTAATGACAGACACAGACACAAATAGACAGAGTCACACACGCACGCACATACACATGCACACTCACTTGCACATATAAAAACGTGAACCTAAAGCTGGAGTCAGAAGACTGGGGTGTGTCTAGGGGTGTGTCCTGGAGCAGCCTCTCCCCTGCCAGCTGCAAACTGTGTGATTTGGACACCACATGTTTGCATCTTCCATAAAACGATGGAGCGGGGTGAGAGATTGCTGTGGACTAGCCCAGTGCAAACAACTCAGTGAGCAGGACTGAAGCTCACTCTTTTTGGAAGAGACTTCCTTTGGGAGGGCTTCAAACTCTGCAGTGGAGACAGTGAAAGTTCTGGAAACCCGATGGCTCCACTGGTGAGTGGGCACCCTTCTGACAGGGTCCACCACCATCAGCGCTGGGAAGTCCCTCTTGGCATTTTCATCTGTCCTCTTCCTCTTCGGAGCATCCTCCTACCCTTGCTGCGTCGTGGTTACTGCCTAAATGACAGTCAAGTTCAAGTCACTGCTGATGACAGACATGGAAGTTTTCCTGGGAGACTTCTTCAAGGAGTGATTTCAGAGACGGAGGCCTGTGAAAATTAGGATTTTTCTTACTGGCATTCCCCAGTCATGGAGCCCAACTACCTCCCAGGGGGCCTCCTGGGATGCCAGGAGAACTTGCCGAAAGAAAGGAAGTCTGGCTACTTTTCTACCCAGGGAACAGCTAATGAAACATTAAACGTGCCCTACTGTTCCAGGTAAAAAGCTGCTACTGTGAGGGTCTTGGGCCCTCCCTCTACGGTTCTTGTGAGTCCCCGAGAAGATTTTGTTGGGCCCACCCTCTTGGGGAACAAAGAAGTCAGCACAGTCAGCTGAAAGCAGAAGCAGTGAGATTTACTGAAGACAGCACACCCTTTAAGAGACAGGACAAGCGCAGCCATATTCCATGAGGGGAACAGGTCACCAAGAGCTTCCAGTTGAGGTTTTTAAGGAGACTGGTAGCCCCTATCCCTGCCCAGGGGCGTGCTGAGGTGGGACAAGGGTTTTGATTGGTCCATTAGTGGTTCTCTTTTTAAACTGATTGGAGGACTTCAGATTGACGCCGTTTCATCTCTGCAGGCATTTTTGGTTGAAGGACTGCCTCTGTTCCCTTCCCGACTGCTTCCAGCTCTTAGCTAATTTGCTACCTATCAAAGTTAACCCAAAATGTACTGGCTTAAAACAGCAATGGGTTTCTTATGTGGGTTGGGAATTTGGGCAAGGTGCGGCTAGGTGAGTTATCCATTCCGTGTGTTATCCATGGAAGTCATTTTGTAATTGATGGAGGGCTGGTAAAAAGTAGAGCTTCTTACATCTAGCCTTGGAGATTTCAAATGTCACATCCAGAGCAATCTATTAATAAGGAAATCATTGGGGCCAGCCCAGATTCCAGAGACAGTGAATTCAATTCCTCCTCAAAGTGAAAGGTTTAGCAAAGGATTGGCAGCCATCTTTAATCGACCATACCCACTACATCCCTAAGAAGAAAAGTGCCGATAGTAGATCCAGTGGGTTTTCAACTACTCTCTCGGTTTGACTGCCTGTCTGGCTGTCCACAGAGTTCAGGTACTTAATCATGAATACAGGGCTATCAATTCCATGCTCATAACACTTCACCCAAATGCTGGTAACTTAGCTCTAAGAGCCAAATCCCCTGTTCTAGTTTCTCTTTGCTACTTCAAACTCTTCTCATTCTTCCCCTACTTTTTGTACTACTAATAAATTACATGGTGCTTCTCTTAGTCTGTCCGGGCTGCTGTCACACACATACTATAGGCTAAGGCAACAAGCATCTCTTTCTCAGAGTTCTGGAGACTGGGAAGCCCAAGGTCAAGGTCCAGCAGATGGGTGTCTGGTGAGAGTCTGCTTCCCGACTTGCCAACCACTGCTGCTACGTCTTCACGTGGTGGAGAGAAAGAGCATCTCTCTCCTGTTTCTTCCTCTGTTTTCTTCTTTAAAGGAAATGTGGAAAGAACAGGCAGGAATAAAGGTGAACAAGCAAGCAAGCAAGCAGGAGAAAGAGGAGGAAGAAGCACTTTATTTTATTTTTATTTAACTGCTTACTTGGTTGTTCCCCACCCCACCTCACCCCTGTCTCAGGATGCCAACCCGGGTCTTGGGATGCATGTGAGCTGTGCTTGGCCAGGAGTGGTGGGCCAAACCGCTACTCCACCAGGGCTCAGCCCTCTTTCTCCTTATAAGGGCATTTATCCTGTTCAGGAGGGTTCTATCGCATGACCTAATTATCTGCCAGAACTTCACCTTCAAATGCCATCACATTAGGAGTAAGACTACAAAATATGAATTTTTTAAAGGACACAAAGATTCAGTCCATAATAGAGTTCTCTTTAATCACAAAGTGACATGTTCATTATAGAAAATATTAGGAGGAAAACAGCTCATAATGCCACAATCTGGAGATAATATCAAGTAATACATCCTAGCTTCTTTCTTCTGTGCATGCATATTTATATTTGTAGTTTATATTTTTGGGATCACATTATATATTGTTCATATCTTGCTTTTTAAATAAACAACTCATGACCATTTTCTTAAGTGATCAAATACTGCTTGTATTCTTTTTCAGTGTTCACAAATTCTTCCATTATCTGGAGTGCCATCATTTATTTAACAATGTCATCACTGTACTTCCTTCAGATTGTTGTCAAATTGTGAGTGGTAGGTAATGCTCTGAACATTATCATGTTAAACTTTGTCCACATTTTTATTTTGAGAGGAAATAAGAGGAGGAAGATGGGTTTCATTAAGGAAGGATAAGTAGGAAGACACATCTTTATTTATTGTGGTTTTTCACCCTGATCCTCAGTCTCAAATTCTAGTCCTTGGGCTTTACTTGGTCCACAGGTCAGTGTCTCAGTCACCTGAGCCACCAGGGTGTCCCCTTTTCCATGTTTTTTTATTCTTTCTTTAAAGGAAATTCTTAGAAGTGGAATTCCTGAGTCAAATATCTTCACCTTGAAATTTTTCCTCCCTTGGACTTCTAGGTCACCTTTCCCTTCAGGATACCACTATCTCTTAGATAATGAGTTCTTAACCTAAGCTTTTATCTTTTCCTCACCATATGACTGGTTGTTAAAGTGATGGGATTTGGTAAACGGGACCTAAGAGAGTTTAAATCCTAGAAAAGCAAATACAAAGATTATTTCAACTGGCAAAAGTGCATTCCTAATAAACCCAAAGAAGTTAACACACTTTCATAGAAGCTACTTAAAATTTTAATAAAATGTCCAGAGGCATCCCCAAATTTCAGTACTATATGTGAATATATATGTATATATATATATATATATATATAATATATATACATATATATAATAGTATAATGTTCATAAAAGCAAACAAAAATTTACAATGGTTGGGAATCATCTGCAATTAGAGCAAAACAGCATGTTCCTTGAAGGAGAGAGGAAATATAGTAACGACAATAATTCTCTCCAGTTGTTCATCACACTATTCTAATTAAAGTTCTAATTGCATACTTTACAGAGCACTTCATATCAGAAGCCTAAAATCCTTTGGGGAAAATACAGAGAATATTGATATAAGGAACAGTAAGAGATAATTAGCTTTACCTGAAAATTGGTTTTGTTATAACACTGAAATAGTCAAAATGGTATTTTTTGGGATTTGCTCTAAAATATATCTATCAGCCAACAGAACAAAATAGAAGGGGAGTCTGTGTCTCATCTTTGTACAAGATTTAATATGTAAGAAATAAAAACAAATGAATAATAGAATCACTCTTCTTAAAATAATGGTATCTGTGTGGCTAGATATCAAAAAGTAGAACAGTCAGTCTGAACCCACATTTCTCATCAGGGATGCTAAAATTTTTTTAAATTAATTTTGAAGGCTGACAAAAATAGGATCCATAAACAGATTATTAAAGAAAGGAATTTATAAATGTTTTTCAGATAATAGAGGTACTTGTCACCCCCTCCAGGAAAAAAAAAAGTCATTTTTTGAAAACCAGAGTCAAACTCTATTCTATATGTCACTTCTAGTTTATTATTTAAAGGATTTTTCTGAGGTGACATTGGTTTATAACAGCATGTAAGTTTCAGGTGTGCATTATAATTCGACATCTGTGAATGCTCCCATCTGATTGCTCTCCTACAACTAGTTTCCCTCTTCGGCCACACAACTGACCTCTTTTCCCTGCCTTGCCCACAGACTTTCCCTTGGGTGACCACAATTTTGTTCTTACAGTCTGAGTTTGTTTTTGTTTTGTTTGTTCCTTTATTTTATTTCTTTATCTTTCACATATTAGTGAAATCATAGAGTATCTTTCTCTCTGGCTTACTTCACTGAACTCTACATCACTGATAAATGAGAGAATTTCTTATTTCGTGATCTGGAACATTCCAGATATGATCTTAACTTCAGGTCCAAGGACCAGCTAGGTGCTGCTTATTTTCAGGGAAATTGGGTATATACAGAAGGGATAAAACTTGTTCATAAACCTTCCTTCCGATGGTCAACTTCAAGTACCGGTTTCTTTTTTTCCCATTTGCTTAAAGGCAGGTGCAAACAGGCCTGAAGGTGAGCAGGCAGGCAGGCAGGAAGAGAGAAGAGAATGTAGCCTTTCATTTTATTTTTATGTAGTTGTTCACACTGCTTGTTTCCTGGATGCAGGACTCGAACCCAGGGGTATGTGAGCTGAGCTCCTTTGGAGGCGATTGACCAGGATACAACCAAGTGCCAGCTTCTGAAACAACCTTGGTGACCAGCTTAGTGCCTAAGGCTTTCAGTTCCAGGATAAAGCAGCTGGGATTCGGGAAAGGGAAGAGACCAGCAAAGAAATCTTCGGGGCAGCGTTTCTGTGGAGACTGGAGGTGGGAGCAGGTGGGGATGCAGCTGGAATGCACATTCGAATGCTTCTGCATCCTGTGGGACAGTGCAGTTGGGGGCCCACCACCGGGGAGGAGTCATTAGCTAGGACTCGTGCCCCCTGGTTGTCCTCCTGGCTGTCCCCGGGCAGGTGTGCCCATAGCCAGGAGCCAGGCTGAAGCACACCCAGGTTGATCTCAGCAATAACCTTGTGCCTATCAAAGGGCAGCATGTGAGCCCTCTATCAGTTTCCTTTCTTGTTTGACAATGGAGAGAAAAGTGCAGAAAATACAGGCTGTTCTGTTTCCTGTCTCAGCAGGCATTTCAAAAAAATGCAACTGGGTTCACTTTTAAGAACTACACATCTTTTGGGAAACCTGACCTTCTTTATGTATCAGATATATCACCTACTCTCCACACTGCACTTATTAAAGGGGGTTCTAACTTAAATACATATCGAGTAGTTGACTAAAGGCAAAACCATTTATAAAGCAAATAATCACTGCCTGACTACCTCGGCCTAGAAATCGTGATCATCATATTTGGTATCAGCTTGGCCCAAAGGAAGTGCTCATGACAAATTTGTCTTCTGTTCAAAATTAGAATTCATCTGTGTCCATGCAACCCCTAGAAAATGACTTCTAGGACAGGTCACCAAATGCATGTGTTCTAACAGCCCAACGCCATCAACAACTTTATCTCATGTTTGTCTTTCATCCACACTTCAAAAAATGTGGGTATCTCATTGAGGAGAGGTGTGTTCTGTTTCACTGTAAAACCCGAGTGCATAATCCACACATATACATGAAAAAGATTCAAATGGCAATTAATATGTGTGAAAAAAACTACTCAGTCTTGTTAGTATTCAGAGAAATGCCAGTTAGTGTCTCTTGTCCAAAAGACTTGTCTCTAAATTCTGGGTTAAGCGGCTGACAAATTTGGAAAGAAAGATTTCAGGACATCTCCAGCCCTCTCTTTAAGCAGAGCTGTGCTTACATCCCTTAGCAGCAGACCGGACACCGACACTGTCAAATGCTGAGTAGTTTTAATTTGTGGAAAGGAAATGTGACTTGGGAAAAAAAGTTCTTAGTGCTCTGCATTATTTTGACACTGGGGTAGGACTCAAAGTATTGAGAAAGCATTTTGAGATCAGAAATCCCCATTATTAGCAATTCATCTGCTTTGGTATATATGGGAGGTAATGCATTCCTTGGCCCTGTGGTCCAGGAGGGCAGCTCTGCCAGCCAAGACTGAGCAGCACTTCGGAGCAAAGTGCCACATTGGCAGCTTCGTGTGGCCAGCAGGCCTCCCTTCTGCTGCAGTTGCTTGAGCAGCTGGGAGGGCAGTTTCCCCTTTTGTCTGATTAAAGCAAAGGTCCAGGTTTAGCTAACAATGGTGCATCCTGCAGCCTGGACCCCTGACTACACACGAGTAAGCTCTGACGCCCAGGGAGCACTTCTGGTGCACAGTGCATTTTCATCTTCAACACAAGGCCCGACTGAGCTCAGTTCTCACAAAAAGTCACATGGTGTCGGGGCCACAGGCTAGGGTGGGGCAGAAGAGGCACAGATTAAAATCTAGAGTGGATTTCTACTTTCTAGTGTATTCTTTGCCACGTTATGTCCACCTCCAAAACAGTTGACCATTATATGGTGCAGGACAGAACTGGATTGTTGCTAGTACACTTATGTAGTATAGACAGATGCTGATTTGCAAGGAAGTGTACCTTAAGCGTACATTATGTGACAGTGCAGTATTCCTTCAATACAATTTTTAAAATATAACACAAGGCACCAAAATAATGCCTAGTATAGTCACAGGAAGCATGAATATTTCTTATCAATCTAAAGCTACTAGACAAATCATGTAATCGCTTAAGGATCAATATTTTCTAAATATTTCTTCAATTATCAGTGGTAATGGTAGAGACCAACATCAATACCTGCCAATTTTAGACACACAGGTATCCAACAAATGCAAATTTCATTCATAGATTGTTAAACAATCAGTGGCTGATTCATAAGCAGTTAGAATCGGGTTTTACGGGGCATCCTGGTGGCTCAGACACTAAGTGGCAGCTGGAGCACACACCATGCAAAGCCCAAGGCCCAGGGTTTTCAACCTGGAGCTGGAGGAAACAACCAAACACAAATAAAGTGCTTCCTCTATGAGAGAGAGAGAGAGGAGAGAGACAGAGAGAGAGAGAGAGAGAGAGAGAGAGAGAGAGAGAGAGAGAGAGAGAGAGAGAGAGAGAGAGAGAGAGAGAGAGAGAGAGAGAGAGAGAGAGAGAGAGAGAGAGAGGAAGGAAGGATTGGGGTTTATATACCATCATAGCAAAGAGTGATAAACTGTGGAGAAGTAACAAGAAAAGTTTTCTTGCATATGTTATTTCTCAGTTGCCTTTAACACAAAAAATTCCTTATTCCAAAGTGGCATGCTTTCAGGTAGCACACTGTGATTCTCTTCATTCCAAAGCAGATCTGCGTCTGGACTGAGCCCCACGGGGAATGGTGAAGGCAGTCTTGCAAATAGACAAGGAGGGAGGAATATGAGATGGGAAATAACCCTTCCACTAAAAAAAAGTCAAAATTACAAAATAAATGAAATTAATATAAGAAAATGCCAGCAAAATGAACACTCAAAAGATAAATTTACTCCAGGTATCTGAAATACAGTAAAACACATTCTAACCTGAATGTTAGGGTTTTCAGAGTGACAAATGAAGAAATGTAATACTTAATGGAGATTTCAACAGACTATTGCAGGAAGTCGTGAAGGGAATAGCAAAAAGGAAACAACAAATAAGTAACATTTAAAGAGATAATGGTCAGATTTTTTCTATAACTTCAGATAAATCCTTTACATCAAACACATTCTCCCAATATCAAGAAGGTTAAATAAAATAAATCCACATCTATACGTACCATAAGGAAACAACAGAACAGAAAATCCAGAGAGAAAATCTTGAAGATATGAGAAAAATCAATTAAATTACAAAAAAGAGAATTATTATTACTTATTATTATTGTTAAATAGGTCCAGTCTTCTCATCATCAATAACAGATGCTAGACAAGATCATATAAAGTTTCAAGGGTAGTATATTATTCAAGAATGAGAGCAAAAGAGATCAAGAATTAACGGCTCACCAAAGTTCACTGTTAAAGGATATACCCCAGCAAAGAATAATGTGAATCCAGAGAAACAGAATGGGGTGCAACAAGCAATTGTGAGCATGAAAATCAATAAAATGTTTCAGAAATATAATTATTTAAACATTATCTTTTGACTTTAAAGAAGATGGAAACTCTGGAGTGATGTAAATGTTCTAGATCTTGCAAATTCATGGAGCTTTATGCTTAAGATTGATGCACTTCATCTTCATCACATTATTCCTACTCTATTTAATTGCTAAGGCAGCCATCTTACATGTGTGAATAGAGGAAGTCAGAAATGAAGCTCCGAAGATGACATAGAAGAAAGAAGAAACTTGGTCCTTAATGACTTTGTTGAATCAAACTACATTTCGTGGTTCAGTAAATTAATTTTTTTATTATTCCTTTCTTCTTCCCTCTTCTTCATCACTCCTACCTACAAACTCCCATCAACCCCACTACGACTCCCTATGTTCTCATGCACAATGATGGGGAATAAAACTGTTCTTCCCGTCTCCACACCTCCTATCGAAAACATACCTCTTGTGTTCCCATCCCCCTGGAGACCTACTCACCACAAAGTTTAATATTGTAATCAATTCCACCAAAATGAATTATTCCTTAATTTAGATTCCTGCCCTGATTACACTTTCATTTTTATAGTTCTCCGTTCAACCCTTCATCAAAGAAGAAGCCAATGTTGGCAAGAAGGAGTCCAGTGGCAAAGTTAGTGAGTGAGACATGAAGGGATAGAAGACTGTGCTTTCAGCACCTCTGGGCACCCACCATGGAGGCAGCTGTGCCTCTCACTCACCACCTTTCCTGTGGAACCCACCCATCCATGTCAGGTAGACTCATGAAAGAGAGGCCGACATGGCATCTCCAGGAGAGCACTTTGGCCAGGCTCCTGCTCCCCAGGTGGTAGAACACTTGCGTGTTTGTTCTCAAAGAGAAGCTGATCATGAAGTGAATTGTTCACCCCTGTGCCAGCACTTAACCAGCTAACTCCTGGTGACACCTTTCATGGGGAGTTTGATTTCCATCACATAACATAGGGTATGAACAGTGTCCCCTGGAGTTTAAGAGGATGCACTACTAGTTTGGACTCAGCCATCAAGATCGACATGGTGGCCTTGAGATGACCTCTCTTTACTGGGTGAAGAGAAGAACTCTGGAAACTCTGAGCTCAGCCTCCTGCCAGTCGTCCTTTTTGGCGAGGTGGCAGAGAGCAGAAGCCACCCAGAGTAGAGACCAGCTCGAGGAAACCAGAACCGCCCAAGGAGCCATAAAACACTGGCGCTTGCATCTGATGCAGCTGGTCTGGGGTGCAGCCTGGCCACCCCAGATACAGAAATTTCCGTTGACTATCCCCAGGTGCACCTCCAGGGCTATGAGCCACTGCTCCGGGTCTGCCCTAGCTGACACCCCACCACATACCCCAACGCCCGTCTTGTTCTGGAAGTGTTTTCTCTGTAGCTGTGTTTATGTTTTCTAGTATCATATGCTCAAGGGTTAATCTGCCTAACATTCCTGTAAGGCAAGTCAGTGCTGTCCGCCCACTTCGGGGAAGAGAAAGCCAAACTGAAAACGAATGTGTTCTGTTTAGAATCTCCATGTAAAATGTCTTTCCTCTTAGAGGGTTCTTTTTTTCACTGCTAAAGTGAAAATGTTCTTTCTGCCTTTCCCCTGAGGACAGAGCAAAAAGATAAGGATTTAAGTCCAGCGAAAAAAGATCAAGTGAATGTAGGAAAGCAACTTCACCATTGGAATTGTTAAACATTGCAATGGACTGTTTTAGGCCCCCCCTCTTTTATCGGGTCCATCATGTGGGGTCGTTTAAGATATTCATAATTAGGGTAAAAGAATTGACCAAATAATCGCTCATAGATTTTTCTTCCAGACCTTTGATGCTAGGAAAGCTCCACATATCATTTCTTATGCCTTCTGTGTTTCTCTCCACAAAACATTTAATATGTGGACATCTGTACACGTGGTTTGTATATGCATATAATCCAGCATTTACAGTCATTGACAATCCATCTCAACATACTTTCCTTAAGATTATGATAAATTATCACTGGATGCCAAGTGTATTTAAAAGCAGATTAACGACGTTTTACCCAAACTGCATAAGGTAGCTACTAATTTAATGATAGCAAATACATGTGAAATGAGAGGCAATCAATGAGAAGATTAAGGGTGGTTGGATGAACACAAAACACTAACATTATGATTGGAAATGATGTCAAATTTACAAAAAGTTGCAAAAATAGAAATATTGACTCTATCATTTGCTCTGCTCCTCCACTTATACACACACACTCCAATTTCTTTTTTTAAGGATTTAAGAGCCAGAACGCAAATGATCATTTCTATTTGCCCACATGCTTAGGCGTGGTGGACATCATCCGCAAAACCTCTGATGGAGACCTAGGAAGTCAGCATTTACAGCTGCTCCTGGATGATGTGGCATCTTGAGCAAATGGAATCAGAGAAATATAGAAGCAAGAAAATCAATTCTGTTTCAGTAAGAACTGGTTTTGTGAGTAATAACAGGGTAGCTACCTTTCATCTCCTGGTCTGAGATATAAACTTAACCAAAGAATGCCTGTGACAATACCCAACAGGAAGCCATGGTGCCTGACACTAGGAAAGGACCCTGATGTGGTTTGAATCACTGACACACATATTTGTTCATCTAAAGCTTCGTTGATAAATCACTTACATGCTCTCATGATCTTGTAATAACATTTTAATAAAACCGTTTATATAGTTGGGCAGCTGGTAGAAATAGGTCTCAAAGTCCTAGGGCAGCCCTGTGGCCACCCATGCTGTCCCTAACCTGCTCCAACCCTGGAATCAGTCTTTTCTCCCTGGAGTCCGGCTGGTGGTGTCAGAGACCCAGAACCAGGTGTGTGCTAGGCAAGCGCCACGAACTCCCCATGTGGAACAAGGGAGTTACAGTGAATCATTTGGTCTTTTATCAGACTCGCCATCTTGAGTAGATAACTGTCATTTTGGGCAGTTCAGCATCCAACCCTTTTTTCCTTCTATTTGTGCCTCATCTTCCATGGGGTGTCCTTCTAGAAATAGTTGGTGGGAGGTAGTGACTTTATCACTATAGAAACCAAAAGGCCCATATGTTCCTCCTTCACTCCGAGAGAGACAGATGACTTAGCTGCAGCCAACTGGATGCTTTCCCTTGGGACTTTACATTTGAAAAAGAATCACTGGAATGTAGAAAACTGGAGGTGATCCTGGTGACAGTGATGTGCCCTGGAATTTCTGCTTGGATTCCTGTCCTCAAATCCTGTTGCTCACTCTCCTGAATCGCATTAGTTTAGGGCCATTTCCCAAGAGGAATGTCATCATCTCTGATGATGTTTCTCAGAAACTTCTGGTAAAGTTTCTCAGCTTCTAGTGTCCATGCAGTAAATATCCCTTTTTTCTTGCATAAGAAAGCCAAAAAGTATTGGTTTTATTTCTTAAAACAACTGAATCAGCATACTATTCATTTCTGGGTTTGTTGTTGTTTGGTATCAAGAAAATTTCGATTCAGTTACATTGTTGCAAATGGTAATCATTTGACAGGCTGTCTTGCAATCTCAGGATGCAGTTAAGTCCTCCTGGCCCTTGAGAGTAGAATGATGGGACATCTGCCTTTCAAAGACACAGCATGTAGAGTTTTCTAACAATAGCGCATCATCCTTAACTGGTGACTGTTTAATTGGGAGGGTGTCAATGAGCAGCTTTCTCAACCATTTAAAATTGTTCATAGAAAATACTTTCCAATCATATCGTGTAACATTAAGAAATGTTTAGTGATATAAATAAAAAGAAACTGAAAATCTCAGCAATAATTTCTGATACTTATTTCCTCAAAGTTTCAAACAATACATTTATTTTGTTTTGTATGTTAGGGATGAACTTGGTTTTCTTTTCATCCTTGGTGCAAATTTACAGTTATAAGCATATAAATAAGGTGACTGAGGTCAGCACAAAGTCAATTACCCTTTAGACAAAGCTGATTCATTGGTAGTTTCCATTGTGTTTAAATTTGTTTCTCTCAGAGTACAATGAGTGTGTGCTTTTACAGGTCCAACAAATAGTTAAAAAATAAAATTGGATTACAGGCTTCTATGTAGGATCCTTAAAAGTCTGCTGGAAGCCACAGCTCTGAAAAGAATGCTTTCATCTCCTGTTTAATTTTTTAACTTGTACTTTTCCAGCCTCGGGTACCTTCCTTCCTCCTTTCTGGTATCTTCCCCATGCCTGATCCTAAGGGAGCTTCTCTCTTCCATGTGCTTAAAGCAGCTATTTCCCTTCCACACAGAAAAAGAAGCAGACATGGTCTTACCTGCCTGTTCAGCATTTGGGAGGTATTGATTTGATTGGTTTTCATATGTCTGTGCCTCGTTTCCTCAAATCCATTTCAGGTTCCTGAAAGGCATGCTCTGGTTCTTGAACAGATGTCTGTTGATATTAAATTCCACTTTTGTGGAATTTTAGGCCCACTCTGGCCGACTTAGAGCATATTTCCCAATCATGTCCTCTTTCCAATTTTGCCTCATCTTTCTATGTCATGGCTGCTATTTTTACAAGAAATTTTTTCTGCAAATAAACTCACTTTTTAAATATAAATGATTGATGTTAAAGGGAAGCTTTCCATAAAGAGAAAATCACTATTGTTTGCCACAAATTGAAGGTAACATAAAAATAAATACAGAGTTTAAAAAACAACACTGGGGTCTCCCGGCAAAGTACTGGTTAGGTCAATCACCTCCCAAGGACACGGGTCACTTACCCCTGGGTTCCAGTCCCAGGTGGGGGGTCTGGGTGGGGTGGTGAGGAGGTGGGGGGTGGGTGGCGAGGTGGGGAGCAAGCAGAGGGAACTAGATAGAAACAAAGTACTCCTTCCCCCTCTCACTGCCCGCCTGCCTACTCAACATCATTCCTGCCTACACCTTTCCTTTAAAAATTAAAAAATCAATTTAACAACACTTTTTATTAATTCATTAAAGTCTAGCCAGCTAATGTTGTCTCTGAGCTTTGAGTCTAAGTGTTGGAACCATTCTCCTTAATCGATCAGCAAGATTTGGAAAGAGCTTTGGAAAGGGAATGCCTTCGCTTCTCACCAGGGGATCCAATGTTCTACTAAATTACCCACATCTGGTCTCTGGCTCACAGGAGCCGTGTCTCTGCCACTACCAAACACCACGAGAGAGACCCTACTGCCTAGCAATGTTTGCTAAGTGTGTGTTGCTTTCCCACCACAGTGAAGGTGAAAATATTGAAGTTGGGTGTCAGTTATGAAATTTGTGCTAATTTGTTATGCAGCAATAGAAATGCAGTGTGTTTGTTGCCCCATGAAAAATATTTTTCACATCAACCGAGACCACCCGGGTGTCATGGGATTCAATATGTTCAGCAGCAATCCTAGAAGGTGCGCCATTGGACCCTAAGAAACACGTCTCGGTGTCTTGCTTTGTATGTCTCCACACTTCATACAAACGCTCTTTTCCACTCTCCCCTGCATTATAGGACCACTGGTGCATTTCTCATCATTGCCTGGGCCTTAACTTTTCTGAAGGCTGAGAGAATTCTACCAGATGCTCTTTCTAAGGTGGCTTCCAGACCTGGCCTTACCAGAGTCTATGACCACAAGATTATAAAACGAAGTGTTCGTGGAAACTTGGATGTGTTCTTCTGTTTCTCAGCTGCCAACCAGAGATTGATGACTGTCAAATGTTCAGAACTCGCCCACACATCTTCATTGTGGGGGAGGATGATGGACAGCCAATATGCTCCCTCTTCGGGAGGACCACGAGAGCAGAGATCCTTTCCCCCTGAAGTGCTCAAGGAACACAGAAGGCTGGGCTGGGCTCTCCCCCGACCCGAGTTTCCATTGTTCCTAACTCTCTTGAATTTTATTTCCATAAAGGGAAGGGAATCATAGGCAAGCTAAATATATTTTAGCATGTAACCACAGTTGGTTAGCTAAAGAGCAACTGAGCTATAAAATCATGCTGAAATCACCCAGAAATCAGGTTTTTTAAATATGATGTGGGAAGAGAGCTCATGGTGGCAGTCAGGCAGCCCCGTCGTGAAAGTGCTCTCTCGTCTCCTTTCTGGAAGCCCTTTCCTCGTCGTTAGGTGAGGGGCCTGGTCTTTGCCGGATCGTCTCCATTGTGTCTCCAAGTCATCTCCCTTCAATATTCACAAAGTCTCATTTGGAGAAAAGCAGCTCAGGAATCAAATCTGTGTTTTTCTTGAAAGTACTAAACAGCACAAAAATGTAAATGGAAGTTAAGATGAGGAAGTTGACCTTTATAGAGCAGTCCCCCCCATAAAGCTGAAGTGAAGATAAGACATGAGAATTCCTTTTACAACGAGGGAAAAGGCATTTCTTCCACATGGTTCATGTTAGTATCTACAGGCATTTCATATAACGCTGCTCCTGAATGAACAGCTCACATTTCATTCTAGACAACATCAGCAATAACAGTATTTGCCTATAAATAAATCTTGGAAAACTGCTGAGTAGCTGCCCAAATATTGGCAATACTGCAAGTCTGCTAGGGATATGTTATATCTCAACACTAACCACTCAGACCAAGTCACCTGCCTCACCATTTGCAGACAGCAGACACCCACAGACAGCTCGCTGCTCCCAGCACCTGTGGAATTTAGCAACAAGTCACTGCAGAAGAGAAAAATGCTTTTTGCTTTCTATCCTTCTCATCTGGTGCTTTGTAATAAGACAAATCAGCAAGAGAAAAGTATACAAATGTATTAATGTAAGTTTTATGTGGTACTGGAGCTTTCAGAAGAAAATGAAGATCTACAGAAAGGACTAAACCTCAGCATCTTTATATTAGGGTAAAAGAAGAATGGAAAGTTGTGAACACATGGGGAGGGACAAATGCAATGTCTCTTTCCTCTAGGAATAGGGAGGGCACTTTTCACATGAAGGTCATAATAGCCATTTCCGGAGCAAGGTCAGAGTCCTTCCTCCACCTGCCTGTCCTCAAAGTCCTCCAGCGTGAAATATTCCATCTGCCAAGTTGCCGTATGTTGAGGGGTGTATGTTCTGACCCCTGTGACTACAAAGCTAACATGTTCATCATCTCAGGAACATTGTGTTTCAGGAAAAAGCAAGCCCCTGGAATTCTCATGACAAACTTCTGTGTGAGGGACAGAACTTTAGCCCCTTCTAGCATTATGGCCATTCCTGCCGCCTCGTGTTGGAGAAGGCATTTAGAAAGAACAGAGTACGTGCTTATCTAAGTAAAATTTGCCCCTGTGCAGAAACAAGCTCAAGTCCATCTGAGAAATGAAAGAATTGCTCTCTGATTCTTCTGCAATAATATATGTAATCTCATTCACCCAACCCAGAGTTTCTCTAGCATTCTTCGATCTACACAGACAGGTTTTGCTAAACAAAGGGATTAGGTAAATGAAATGGGAGGAGTTGGAAGGGGTGGGGGGCTTTACCTACTAAAGAGAAGCAAACTTTAACCACTTTAAAGTCCTTTAGAAAGATCTACTTATTTTAGAGTCATTGATGCATTTATACCTTTTAGTCTGTGAAGGTGATCAATTATGGGATTAACTATTCTAATCACTAAAGAATAGTTCTTTTTCCCAAAGATTTATCAGCGTTCTTGAGAGACGTGCCACGTGAATGGCATTAGACTTATTGAGTCTGAGGTGCACACAACCCTTTATGACTCTAGTCTAGATACTGAGTGCTGGACTCATGCATTTTAGATGGAGCAGCACATTTCCATAGGGGATATTAAAAAGCTTTCAGAAATGACATGATGTCTGGGATTTCCTTCAAAGTAATCTTTGGAAATAGATGAAATGAATGGTCAGTTGTTGATCTTTGTTCAAATGGATGGAGTTCATTTCACTATACTTAATGTGTGTTAGAAATTGTCTATAATGGAATATTTAAGTCTTCTATTTAAATAAAAGGCTCACACTATGGAGAGTCCTCAAATGGTTGAAGATGGAAATCCCAGATGATCCTGCCATCCTGCTTCTGGAGGTACAAAACCACTAATTCAGAGAGATTTATACACCCCATGTTTACTGCAGCCCTATACACAATAGCTAACAACTGGAAACTACCTAACTGCCCAGCATCAGATGAATGGATAAAGATGAGGTGGTTCATATAGACAATGGAATACTACACAGTCCTTAGAAGAGATGAAATCCTGTTGGTTTAATCAACATGAATGGATCTAGAGGGATGATGCTAAGTGAAATAAGTCAAAAGAAGAAAGATAGATGCCAGATGACCTCGCTCACCGGTGGAATGTAAATAGACCAAACGAAGGAACAGATTGAAAACAAAAACAAAAAACAACCCTTGGACACTTGCTATAGAACTGAAGTTACCAATAGGGAAGCGGGTGGGGAACAAATGGAGCCCACTGGACAATGGTGATGAACACTTGGTGATTTGGTGGAGGGCAGGGTGTGTGGACATATATTTGAAGAATGGGGAACCTGTACAGAGGAGTTTATTTTAATGTATAGAATAAAAGTTACTGCAATAAACATGAATAAAAAAATTTAAAAGCGTTCATAGTGGGCAAGACCTAAGGAAACGGAGGAAGGGTTTGTGATCTTTACATGTGTTTTCATGAACTTAGCTTCAATTGTTTTCTTAGGAAGGTCCAGGCTGTGGGCTCTGGGCCCCTAGACACCCTGATCCTGCCAGCTGCCTCTTTTGGGGTGCTGTCCTGCATCCCCTTCCTATAGACTGATGACCACCTCACATTCCAGCAGCACCTTTTTCTAGGCCTTTCCGCTGTCCCACCATTCTCAATGGATGCACATGTTGACCCCATCACGACAAGAAAGACCATATTGAAGCTTTTATGGACCAACGCTCAGCAAGGACCAGGCACTGGACCCCAAACTTTGCATTAGAATCACTTTAAATCCCCACATTACCTTACAAAGGAGGTTCCAATAATACCAACATTTTCCAAATGGGAGCTTAGAGAGAATAAAACACTTTACCCTGGAGCCCTGCTGGCTTAATGGTGAAGCCCACCAGACGTGGTGCACATGCGGCCCAAGGACCTGGATTTGTGTCCTGGGTCAGTCGGAGGAGGGCGGGAGGGGAGCAACCAGGATGAACAACTAAATAAAATAAAATGCTTTTTCCTCCTCTCTCTTCTGGCCTGTCTCTGCTGACCTTTATTCCTGCCTGCACCTTTCCTTTAAAAACGAAAAGAAAACTTTGGCACATAGTGGTGGAGCAGAGCTTGGGTCAATAGCCTCTGAAGGACACATACCTCTGAAGGTATGTGGATACCCCTGGGTTTGAGTCTGGCACTGGGGGGCGGGGGGGGGGGGGTGGACAGCCGGTTTGAATAACTAAATAACAATAAAATAAAGATGCTTTCTCCTCTCTCTTCCTGCCTGCCTCTTACTTTCATTCCTGTCTGTCCTTTACCTTTGGAAAAACAGAAAGTGGCAGAGTTGGGCTCTGAGCCCTAGCTCTTACTCACTCTTGCAGCTTCCTGTGGGCCCCCCTGCGGCTGGCTGACTCCAGGCAGAGCTTGCTGAGTTGGATGGAATGTCTTTCCTGGGCTCCACCAGCCTCTTTACCTGGGCACATTCCCTGTGGCCTCCTTCCTCCCATAGTGGTGGTTGAAGTCCCCACACCCTTCATCTCCTTTGTGACATGCCATCTACACCTTCACCTCACCATTCAGACCCCCGGCATCACTCCTGGTTTGTAGAATGTTCTAGAATGCCTCACGACAGCCAGTCATTCCTTCCTGTGTGTTCCCATGGCATGTGGCACGTATTAGCACATGTCACAGAGAAACATAGATGTCAAAGGACAGTCACCGAGCTGGACAGAGAGCTCCTCAGGGTCAGGTTAATATACCGTTTTTATCTCTGAGTTTCTAGCCCAGGGAGGGGAGGACATGGCGGAGACGGCCGGCTGTGTGACCAGCAGGTTTCCTAGGTCATTCAGGCCCTGCCAGTCAAGTGCATTGACAGGTGGCTCTGATTTTAGACTGAGCTCCATTTGGCAAAAGGCAGGGGGCATTTTGCTGGACTGGATCTCCCTTTCTAAATGGTGACAGCACGTCCCTGAATCCACACGTGTCTGTCACAGGGAGACGAGACATCCACCTAGTGGGTGTACCCACTAAGATAACGGTGTACCCACACTCTGTGCTGTCTTTAGTGTTAATGGACAGGAGCAAGCTGTTTGGCTTCTTAAATAATGCAACATCCTTTTTGAACCCCCCCGCCGCCACCCGCTTCTTCTCAGTCAGCTCTTGACACCAACTCAATTATGAGCTGAGGTGCCTGGAAAATTTCAGGCCTTACTGGCGTATTCATCATGCACCCCACCCGCACAAATGATACGAAAGGAAGCTAATCAAAGACCTTCTTAGACAGTCAAAAATTGTAAAAATACAAAGTAGGACAGTTTGCTTTTAGACCATAAATGAAAGTGATTAACTGTTTTTCCTTAGAAAATCTGCATTTGAGAATTTCAGCTCGCTTCCTGCGCTGCTCTCTGGTATCTGCACAGAGTCACCCTTCTCCAATCGCTGCTCCTGCTGGGGATCTGACCCTTGTGTCTGTTGCTGGACTGGATGACAAGTGTCAGGAAGAGGTGGAGTAGGAGTGTTTGGATATGTTGACCTCCCTCTCCTCTGACCATGACCGCCGTGTCTGCCATCATCATGCTGCGATGCGCCACCCCTCCCAGGCCCCTCCTGGTTAGCACGTGGGACTTCTTCTTTGCCCGCTTACGTCCTCCCCCAAGACCCTGCTTGGGTCTTCCCTGTCAAGGCCAGTGCCGAAGATTTTGACTTCCTGGTATGTCCTGATGGAGCAGAGTTTGGGTCAATCGCCTCCAAAGGAGCACAAGCCATAAACCCCTTGGTTCTAGTACCAGGCCCAGGGGGTAAAAAACCAGTGTGAACAACAAACTAAAATTGTAAAGTGTGTCTTCCTCCTCTCTCTTCCCGCCTGCCTGCTCACCTTCATTTCTGCCTGTACCTTTCCTTAAAAACAAAAAAGCTGTAGAATACTTAATAAAGAGAAATACTATAAAAAAAAAACAAACCAACCCTATTTCCTTAGTGACAGCTGCATTTTAAAAGTAGGATTCTTACCTAGGGCAGTAAAAGACAACCATCCAGAAGCGCATTTAATTATAAAAGTGATGTGTCGCTAGGGAAACAAAGATTAGCGTGTTGTAGAAGGCGGGTGAGTAAGAAGAAAACCCTCTCTTTTCCCCACTTTCCTGTATGATCCCTCAGGAGGCCTGCTTTTGACCATTTGCTCTTATAAATCATGAGGAAGTACCCCCCACCTCAACCTATAGATTAGCTTCTATTTCTTAACTTTTCTCTTTTAATAGTATCTCCTGACTCTGACCATGAAAATGAGGAATTGACTTTGTCATCTTCCATTTTCCTCCTTCACCAAATTTTGTTATGCTTTTATCTTTTGCTCCTTCTGTGAGTCAACTGTGGAACCAATGAAGACCAACCAGATGTGGAGAGCAGAGCTCGCCAGAGCCAGGGAGTCCGTCAGGCAGAGGAGATGAATGCTGCACTGTGGAAGACGGAGAAGATTTGCTGAAAGTGTCCCGAGTGGAGGCTGTTGGCTTGGGGAGCCTGGAGACAGCTCACTGCACATGGGGCGTCCCGTTTGATGGGTGAGGGGCACCTCTGGCTTCCTCGGGCCGGTGTTAAGTGGGACATGGGGACACCAGTTAGGGAAACTATTGGTTTATTAGTCCCGACCATTTTGTTACAGAAGTTATAATTTAGCAGCCTGGATTTCTCCTGGAGATAACAGTCTAGCTCTCCTATCTCTGTGTAGCAGGCTGGCCTCCTGGTTGCTGTAAACAGGGGGTTGGTCCCCGGCAGGTTGCTCCAAGTGGTGGGTCACACTTCCATTCTCATCTATGACCTGGATGGTGTCCCCTTGTGTTCTCCGTCTCCCACAACTTCCTGACTGAAATCATAGAGCAAAACCTCTCCTTTGCCTTCCAGCTGCACACGCGCCTGTCCTCCCGCTTCTGTGAGGCCCTCTGACATCTTCTGATCTCCCTCCCTCTTCCTCCCCACGTCCGTGAGTTATCAAATTGTCTACCATCTAAGAGTTACCATATTATTACCCCTCTTGGTCACTTCAGGTTTCTCATTATGTGGCTACAGACCAATTTTGAAAGTCAAGAGCCAAGCCATTGCATCTATTATGTTCATGTTATGCAACATAACGACAACAAATCATGTCATTCAATAATGCAAATATTATTCACTGCTTGAAAGAAGTGGGATTCCATCGTTAGAGAAGGAACAGTGATTCTCTGTCCCTAACACTGTGTCACCAGACGCATAACGTTTCAACCATTCATATAACATAGATTCTCTGTCATTACACTCACAAATACTTTTTTCTCAAAAGGATATCTATCGGTAAACTTGCCTTGTTCATGAATGTCTAAAAATGTTATGAATTAATCTGACATCTGATTGATATTCTGGCAGGGAACTTAATTCTAGGTTCTCAGTTTAGGACTTTGAAAGCCTTGCTCTGTGGATATTGCCTATTCAATACTGTAGATAGAAATCATTAGATGTCAATCTGATTTTCATTCTTTAGTAGGTAGCTTGTTTTTTTTTTCTTTTTAGAAGTGTTCAGGATTATCACTTCTTGTAATTCTGTAATTCCATGAGGAGGTAGCTAGGAAACTATTTTGGATGATGTTCTGAAATCATCCTACTAGTTATTCCACCTATGAAGCTAGCTCTCTCACCAGGATTGTTAGAATCTCCTTCATGCTGGACCAAGAATTTTCACCAGATGGTAGTTGCTAAAGTTGTCTTCTGACTCCATGCTTTGATTGTGCCATTTCTATTTTGAGTAACTCCTGGAGATACAGCATATTTTATTAGAAAGAGAAACACTTTAGAGTCATGGAAAGCTGAGTCTAATGTCAGGTTGGACCTGACCCTGAGTTCAAACCACAGCTCTGTCTGTCTGCCCCTAACTGGGTGGTTTTGTCTGTCTCACTCCATGGAAACCCTCCCCAGACATTTCCTTTGTCCCTCTGGCTAGCTGAGAATAGGAGAGACTAAGATAGCAATTTTAGGGTTTCTGTTTCCTCCACATTCTCAGTCCTCAGTTTCAGGGTGGGGTCCTGATAAAAAGGATATCGAAGGAGAATTCAGGAAATTTGGATCCCTTCCTGTCTCAGTCACTCCCTGTATGATCTTGAGGGAAAGCTCCTCAACTTCCTAAAGCTTGCATTTTATTATCCATTAAAAATAACAACTCTGCTTGGTGTAAAGCAGAAATTACATGAGAATCTGCATACAAAGCAATGGCCACTGGCAAGAATTGTTGATTTTATCATCAAGGTAGACATTTTATCTTGCTTGTTTTTCCCAGGAGGGATTCAAAAGGGTTAGAGTTTGACACTCAGATGAATCATTAGGAATAAAAGAGCGAGGAGCATGTATGAAATGATGGGAACGGCAGTGTGTGTGTGTGTGTGTGTGTGTGTGTGTGTCTGTGCTCATAAAATAGCATAAGATACCGATTCTACAAAAAGATTTGCGTCTGAAGCAAACCTGGCCTGGGAGATGTCCCCATGTAAAAGAAAAGAAGATTGTACAATTTTTCAAGTGTGGAAGAAGCTCACCGGAGCGGTTTTCAAACACGTCTGAACAGCGCGGCTCTCCTGACAGGGCTAGATGAACAACTGAAGCACGTACACCGAGCAGCAGAAACAATCATCTGGGACAAGCACGAACAGCCAACCCACTGCTCTCGTGCGAAAAAGAAATAGACAACACCAGCCATCGATATCACCTTCGGATGTACATGACAGAACATTTTCATCATGACTTTTGCCCCTGAAAGGTCTAAGGATGAACGTCCCGACCCGGCCTGGTCATGGAATGACCTTCAAGCCACCTTGCAGCACCTATTAATGCCACAAGCTTCCGCTCCTCCTTCGTCCCTTCTGAAGTCTGTTGGGGACTTTTAGTGACTTGCCTTTGCCCTAGAGCCTCCTTTCCAGTCCCTGTTATGGCCCCAAATGGTCACAATAGACGTGGTCTCTCTTTTCTGGCCTGTTTGCCCTGGCTCGAATTTAACGTTGAGCAGCATATGTACGTGATGTGAACCTTGAGACCATTTCCACTGGCAGTGGGGACTGAGTATGTGTTTCAGAAGTGGCAGGCTCAAAGAATGCCACCAAGAATCTTGTCATAGATCCCACCCACAGGGTCTGCCTGATAAATGAGAGTCCACGCGCTGGCTATCATTGGTCCCCATTCTAACCTTCCAGAACACTCTAAGCAAATGCACTCCATTAATACTGCTAAGCAAGGCACCCTCATCCAGGGAGTCCTGGGCTTATAACCCCGAGGTGGAGTGTGCACAGGCTGCGAAGGAGAGGGGTCTCCGGCACTGGAGACCTGCCTCCATTTTCACCACGTCTTCTAGCATTCACTCCCTAAGGACTTCAAGCAGAGATAAAGTTAGGATTTTTTGTGTGTGTGATTTAAGAGTTTGGTTTTTCTTGTTTTTTTGTTTTTTTGTTTTTTATAGGAAAGGTATAGGCAGGAATGAAGGCAAGCAAGCAGGCAGGAAGAGAGAAGAGGAGGGAGAAATTATTTATTTTTATTTGGTTGTTCTTCCTGGTTGTTCCACCCCCCTAACCATCCCAGCCCCTGGGTCAGGAACCCGGGTCCTTGGGACGTACGTGGACTGTGCCAGGTGGATTTACCTGCTAAGCCACCAGGGTTCAGCCAGGACTGATTTTTTTAGTACAGCGCAGGGGTAAGACTCTAACTTTATTTTCTTCCATGTGAATAGCTAATTGTCTCAGCACCGTTTATTACTTTATATGTGTGTATGTGTGTGTGTATGTATGTATTTCCCCATTCTTTGATGCACCCCTCCTATCACTTAGCAAATGACTAGAGTGAGTTTGTTTCCTGCTTTTTATTCTGTTTCATTGGCCCATTTGCCTGTCTCTGTTATCACCCTAGCTGCTGTGTTGGTGTTATTTTTAAGGGAAGGTGCAGGCAGGAATGCAGGTGAGCAGGCAGGCAGGAAGAGAGAGGAGGAGGAAGCATCTTTATTTTATTTTTATTTATTTGTTCACACTTGTTGTTTCCCCCCAGACGTGGGACTCTAATGCAGGAGTCTGTGAAATGTGCTCCTTCAGGAGCGATTGACCCACTTGTTGTTCCATCAGGAACACCTTGCTGTGACTTTTTAGTGTTCTGATCTCTTGGGATAAATCCCTCCATCTTTTCTATATTCCTCTTGTCAATTTTACTTTTTAACCTTTGCTCCTTTGCTCTTTCAAACAGATTGTAGAGTTGGCGTATCAAGTTCCAGTGAGGGAAATAACCCTCACTGGGAATTTAAAGTCTGTTGACTAATTAGGAGGAAAATGACACCTTTACAATACCGAGTCTTTACTCTTTTATTTTTATTAAAACTGGACATAACATGGGTCCATAATCACTTATCTGAAACTTCTAGGGCGAGACATGCTTCCAAATTCAGATTCTAAAGGTGAAAGGCAAAATGATCTGTGTGTGTCTGAAACATCATAGATAGATGGACAGATTAAGTATTATATGGCATTTCCCAGTACAATGCTAGTTACAGCTCACCAGGTAGCAGCTATGATTATTTTTCCTTTTCCTGAGCAAACTTTTATTTTCCCTTAAGTTAATAATTGCTCTTTGTTTTCTAAATCTGTTCCTTTTGTTACCAGGTAGAAAGATCTGTTTGGCTTTATTTTCTGTCTCCCCAACTTACTTGATGTTAGCCTGACGATAGTGGGGGTAGATCATGGATGTTAATTGTTTGACAGTGAGAGCCAGGACAAATGACCCAATCAGACTACTCAGTGGCCAATTCCCAGCTGACATGCATGTTCCCATAATTCCTGCCCCTTGAAAAATTCCCAAGGTGAGGAGGTGGTCCTTGAGACAATAGTCCTCCATTTTCTCAGGTTGTTGGCTTCTTGAAATTAATAAATGCAGAAAGACTCTCCTGTCTCAAGCGCTGTTTTCACTGAGTATGAATGCTGATGACCAGGGGCTCCCCAGTCCCTGTCCCACCCCTGGTGGCTACACTAGACCCTTCTCTGGCAGCAGCCTGCTCAGGATTCTGAGCTCATGCGTCCAAACCCATTTCACCAAAACCTTATTGACATCCCACTTTCAACTTGGTCCAATGATAAATGATTTCGACTGACCAAGCACACAAATGAAGGAGAACAGACTTTGAAATTTTCACTCACTCAAAATGTTTTCCACTAATGACAGAGGGGCAGAAGCAGAGTCTATGAAAAAGAAGTGCACTGATCTCTGTCATTCGTCACCCTGACTCCTTTTCCTTTCTAACCCTATAGAATTAACCCACACCCAGGAAATCCATATGGTTCTGAAGATCCCTTGTGTCTAACTAATATAAAGCACCGGTGACAGGCGTTTCAGTGCTGTGTTCGGTGTGACCGAAAACATAAGCAAACCTGTTCCTGGAGATATTACTGCAGGTTGAAGGCCACTCAGAAAGGGAGGCTGGTTTTTTTCTGAAGCATGTTTTTAGAGACAGTCATGTGTCACTTAATGATGAGGATGCATCTGAGAAATGTGTCTTAGGTGATTTCATTGTTGTGCAAACATCATAGCATGTAATCACACAAACCTAGAAGCCTTAGCCCACTACACACCTTCACTCTGTGGCACAACCTGCTGAGACCACTGTCATATGTGGTCCGTCAGGGACAAATACATCGTTTGGACATATGACTGTAATTTACTGTATGCCAGGTACTGTTCTAAGTGTTTCACAAGTGTGTTACCTCATTTAACCCCTACAGCAGCAGTGTAAGAGTGCTGCTATCAGGACCCTCATTTTACATAGAAGGAAACTGACCCAGAAAGGTCAGGGAACTTGCCCGAGCGCACACAACTAGTAAGACCAAGAGCTGAGAGTCGAAGTTTAGCGTTCCACCTCCACGCTCGGACAGGCATAGATGATGATGTGTGTTACTTTGAGCCAGTGGTTCTCAACTTGCCCCTGTCCCCTGACCCGGGGAACATATGGAAATGCCCGAGACATTTTCAATCATCACAACTCAGGGAATGGTCTCCTGGCATCTAGTAGGCGGAGACCAGGGACAGCTCTCACAACAGAGAAGCGCCCACCTGAAACGTCAGTGGTGCCGAGAATGAGAAGCCTGCTGGGTGTGTTGCTGTCCTAGTCGTGGAAGCCCTTCACTCAGTTTTGCAAGCTCTTCCCCCAGGTGTACAGCAGGATCTATATTTCTTGGAGCTAAGTGGCCACATGACATGCTTTGGCCAATGCAACGTCACTGGAGGCGATGTGTGTTACTCTAGGCAAACACTTCAAAGCTAATACACAATACAGTGTTTCCCTTTTTTTTTTTGAAACACAAAGATGGACTTTACCCAGATGGTGTCTTTTGTGAGGATGAAGTGGAACAGGTCCCTTCAGATGACCCTGATGGATAAACAACCTGAACCACTGATGCTCTTTGTAGTGTTAGGTCCCTGGGATTTGGGGTTCTTTGAACAGCACAAGTCTGCCCCGACTGACGGGTTACTCTCCTACTGTAAGCTCATACCTCCCGTAACCTGACACAGTGCCTTCTCCTCAGCTCCCAGGTTTCTCTCCCAGGGAAAGTTTTCCTGCCTCCACTCCTGGAGGCATTATCACTTTTCCTGTGTTGGGGTTTTGTTTCATTATTGAGCTAAATATATCTGCATTCCATGATGGACACATTTCCCTTTTTAAGTCATGGAGTACCTCTGACATAAGTTAAGTAGTACTTATTGACATAACAACCAGGCAGCTCAGCTGCTCCAAGTTAACACACCCACTATTCTCACTCCAGCCCCACCAGCTCTGATGGGATCAGGAGTACGAACATTCTAGGATTATGTGAATTTTATGTCATGAGAGGCGTGCGCAACCTTCAGTCATTGCATTCAAGTCTCATATCTTAAGAAATCAAAGTGCTCTGATTTTACAATTTATCAGCCTTACTTCATATTGCCAAGTTTAATCTACTTGGAAGAATTGGAGTTTCACTTGAATTTTACCTAGTATGCTTGCTATAGAATGAATTTATGGCAATTTAACAATATAGATGAATAAATAATCCAGAGTAGCTTATTATTCCCACTAATGAGAAATCTGGGTAATCAATGTGAAATATATCTAGGTTATAGAGCTGGAACAGAGCAGATAGGCAAGTGTTTGTGAAATCCAGTAACTATGAAAAGATAATAGAAGCAATAAGTTAGTCCTACTGACTGGGAGGAACTTCCCTCTGGAAAGGAGATCCTGCCTGGATCATCTCTTCAAGATCTTTATAATCACAGTCTTCTCTTCCTCCCTAACTCAACATAATTTTGTCATGCTGTTTTCCTTATTCAGAATGTCTTCCTGTCTCCTCTCCTCTCACCCAAATTGAAAAAATCTCTAACTAATGTCAAGTTCAAATTTCTCCTCTTCAGTGAGGCCTTGACCTGGAGGAACCGATGATTCAATGGGGCAAATATAGATGAGAACGGGTAAATACATTATGATAAATATATGGAAGAGGTAAGGCTGAGGATTGTAAGGCTGTCTGAATCTTCCCAGTGCTCTAAGAATGGTTCTGCTGCATCAGTGGGGAAAGGTATGAAACATATAGGATATACAGGGAAGGCGACCAGACTGGTAATCAAGGTCCAGGAGCTAGGCATCAAGATTTGATGAAAATTCAATACCAAAACTAAAAATTATCATTAAAAGTTATAGGCATCCAGGGAAACATAACAAGAAATACAGGTCAAGGTAAGTGGGGAGCCACCCTGGGGAATTACCTATAGCTGTCTGGTTACTATGGCTGCATAACAAATTATCCAAAAATTTAGTGGTTTTAGAGGAAAACAATTTAGAATTCTTCATAAATCTACAATTTGCTTCTTGGAGATAGTTTTTCTCTGCTCTAATTGGCATTAACTGAGAAGGCCCAAAGTCTGGGAACTGACATCATCTGAAGGTCCACTTGCATATCTGGTGGTTGATGTGGGGAAAACTCAGGCAACTGGGCTCCTTGAGACGTTAGTGTGTCTCTCTGAGGCCTTTCCATGTGGTTTTCCAACATGGCGACATAACCAGGTGTATTGGTTTCCTTTGTGATACAGCAAATTATCTCAAACTCAGTGATGTAGTACACATTTATCTCACTGTTACTTTATCACTTCACTTCAGTGTTGATTGGGTTGTGCTTTCATCTGGAGGCCCAACTGGGGTAAAGTGTGCATGTAAGCTTATTCAAGTACTTGGCAGAATTCATTTCCTTGTGCTGTAAGACTGAAATTCCTGGACTCTGGCTGGTGGTCAGCTAGAACCCATCCTCAGCTCCTGTCTAGATTCGGGGGAAGGAACATAGGTCCCACAATTCAGTGGAGGTATCTGTCACATTATGTGATAAGTAGGCGGGAATGGACATCTCTTGGTATGCTCATCCTTAGAAAATACATTCTGCCATTGTTCATCCTCTGACCACAACAACTCACATGCCTCCCACAGACAAAATACACTGATTTTCTCTCCTCCACTCTACGCTCTGCCTTCTAAGATAGGACACAAGGGAGTGCTGGTACATACTGAGAGCCAAGTGGAAAAAATGAGTATCAAAATGTGGGAGAAAATGTTTCTAAAAGGGGATTTTCCAGCTGAGCTGAATTTTGCAATGGGACTTGGTCAGCGCTATCTAGGAGCTTGCTACCGGAATGATATTCTCTTCAGCACCTAGTGCTTTCTGGTTTGTGTGAGTCTGTTTTTTCTCCTTGACAAGACTATAAACTTTAAGAGAATAGACACCTTGTATGTTGCCGCTTTGCTATTCCTCGAGGATCTAGTCCTAAGGGAGGGACTCAGCTCACTCTTACTAAATACACAGATTCCTCAATTCTCCCGAGGTTCCCGTGTATAAATTACTGCCAGTTCTTGGGAAAATCTAACCTGAAAAGGTGTCTCCTTATCAACTCTGCCATGACAACAGTGTTTTCTGTCAAGAAACACTGTGTGCTCTTGAGAAGGCGGCTGGATGTGTAATGAAATGTTTTCCTTTGAGGAATCTGTCTTCCAAACGGGTGGGAGTTAAAAGGGAAAGAGAAGCATGTGAAGGCATTTGATTGTGCCCACGACCCAGGAGAGCTCTGGGAACGCTTGGTTTTAGAAAACACTATCTAGGGTCTCGCCTCCTTACCCTGCCCCACCGGAAGTGATTACTCTTGTGAGGAGCTGAACTGGTAAGACGGTTTTAAAGGGCAGGTCCATTTCTTCCTTCTTTAGAAACATCTTTAAAGGGGTGTTTGGACACTGAACTTAAAACAACAAAAATCCAAATAAAACAAAAACAGGCGCCCCCTGTTGGAGCAGCGGTTGGTTAGATCACCTGCCTCTGAAGGAGCACAGGCCACATACCCCTGCATTCGAGTCCTGGGTCTAGGGCAAAACAACCAGTGTGAACGATAAAAAAAAATAAAATAGGTGCCTGCTAATAGAGTAGCAGTTAGCTCAAATGCCTCTGAAGGAGCAAGCCACGTACCCCTGGGTTCACGTCCTGGACCAGGGGAAAGCAGCTGGAATGAACAACTAAATAAAAATATAATAAAGATTTTTTTTTCCTTCTCTCTCCTCCTGCTTGTCTGCCTCCTCACCTTCATTCCTTCTGTTTGCACCCTTCCTTTAAAAAAAATAAATAAATAAAAGAACAACAAAATAAAACAATAAATGAAATGTTCTTCCTTCTCAATTTTCCTGCCTGCTTGCCTTGATTCCTGCCTGCACCTTTTCTTTAAAAAAAAAAAAAAACAAATAAAATAAAATGCTTCTTCCTCCTCTCTCTTCCTACCTGCCTGCTCACCTTCATTCCCATCTGCACCTTCCCTTAAAAAAAAAAAATTGAAACAAAGCTAAACTCGAGCAAAGCTTTGGAAAAAAGTTTTTCCCCAATGCATTCTACCTTCCCATTTGTGCTATTTTTTTCCCCAAATATATCTTTCCTCAGAATCATTACAAAATGACCTCCTGTAGTTAATCATAGATTTGCCTCCTTTTTTTCTCTTTAATAAATACAGTCTGCAGAGGAGAAAGAAATTAAAATCTATTCTTATGGATGGTGAGTGACTAACAATCACTCACAGCTGGACTCCTGAACCTGACACGTCTAAGACGCACGTAGGCAGCTTGGTAAGAGCAGACCCCTGCGGACCAGAGTCCTAACTGAGGACATGCATGCAAGGGCCCAGCGTCCTCTCTGAGCTCTCAGAATTTTCTTTCTTTTTTTTTATCCACTTCCGAGTTTGTTTTGAAAGAAGAGCAAACAAAGGGTAGGACTAATTGCTGAGGATCTCTCCTGTCCTAACATCTATGAATCTGTTAATTATGTTTGCCCACACTTCCCAGGCGTTAGTAGCCTCTCGGCAAGACTGGATTTTTCTCTTGAAACCAGGCACAGCAACCATGAATGTATTCTAATTTCACAGGTTCTGTTCCCAGTGGAAATACTTCCAATTAAACCCAAGTCCCAATTCAAATTAACATGCAGCATTGAAGATTAAAATAAAAGATACAGAGGACCCCCAAATTGCTCAATGTGCGTCTCTCTGGGAGTCCTGAGCGCCATTATAGTTTCGCTCAAAGCACTCTTTCTTCTCTTCTTGCATCCAGAGTTGTCTGGTGCTTTAAGAGTTCAAGGCTGAAAATGCTTCCCACTGTCCCTCTGACCCCAGCAGCTGTGTCCTTCACTGGAGCCCTCCTCACAGCTCTTGGAAAGCTCATTGGCACCACCGACTTCAGTGTGTCTGATTATTTTCTATTGTCATTGTTCTGTGATAACAATCGCTTATTCAAGCCACCAACATTGTCAAAGGACAATGGAGGGAAGGACAGAATCAAAGATAAATCTTTGTTCATCAAGGGTTTCTATTTGCTCCAGCCCTAAGGACAGAGAGTATGGTCAGGACCTATTCCTTTCATCATGAGGAAAGATGGAGGACTGGTGAGCATGGAAGATTAGGTTCGAGAACTTGGTGTCTGTTCCCATTTATCTCAAGGACCAGTAGCACCAAAATGGACATAGAGGTCTTTCCCTTATTCTACGGGTGATGCAACAGAGACTCATAGAGACGAACTAACTTGCCCAATTTACACAGCCATCAGTTTCTCCTAATTCTCAACTCTGTCTGTTATAGCAACAAGCAAATTGAGAGAAGTCAGTACTTGGCTTGTATTTTCCAGTCTGTTTCGTTAAAATCTTCCTAACTACTCAAATGGAAAAAAGATGTTTTTTTATTTCTTTGGCAAATCACATTTTTGGTAGGAAATCGGGGGACAGTGGGCGTGGGATTGCTGATCATCAACAACTATGAAACTTTAGAAGTGAATTGTCCTTCTGGATCATCAATTTCAACCCCCCTCTTCACAGATCCAGAACATGAGGCCTAGTGGGCCGGAGCCCAGGCTCGCAAGGCTACTTGGGAGGGACGAAGGGATCCCGAGTTCAAGGGCATGACCATTCTGCTACATCTCTTGAAAATACAACTCAGTGTTGACTCCGAAGATATTTAAAAGATTTTGTCACATATTGTTCTAACCTTGCATATTTGGACCAGGACAGTATTACACCTTTAGTGGTCATAGTTTAGTCCTTAATCCTAGTACCTGGTGACACATCTCAGCAGCGGGTGGGGGTGACATTAAAGGGAAATGGCCTAGAGATACTTTTAAAATCTCCCTAAGAAGATGATCCATAAGTGAATCTCTTAAGCAATTATCTCAGAACACAAGAGCCTGCAGCAGATTCAGTATTTGACATAACATCACAATTAGTTCAAAATCCATACACAGATATGAGGTAGAAGAAGGCACCGTTGATGATGACGATAGTTGGAGAGAGGAAAGCACATCGCCATCGACAGTCTTAGTATAATATGTTCATGAACTAACAGCATTGGCACCATCAGGAGTTTGTTAAGAATGCAAACTGTTTTACCCGTCTGCCCATTCCCCTCCCTCTTGGATAGACTGTTGGAGGTAAACTTCGTATAGTCCATGAAGATATTGATTCACAGTGATGCATACCTTAAACCTGTATACTTTCATGACACAGGCATGTCCTGGTGGAGTAGCAGTTAGGTCAGCCATCTCTGCAGGAACGAAGTCCACATACATCCCTGGGACCCAGCAGGTTCATGTCCTGGGTGCTGGCAGGGGCTGGGGGAACAACTAAATAACAATAAAGCGCTTCTTCCTCCTCTCTCTTCCTGCCTGCCTGCCTGCCTGCTCACCTTCATTCCTGCCTGCACCTTTCCTTAATTAAAAAAAAACAAAAACAAAAAAATCTTCCTTGCCTGAGATCCCTGGGGAACTTGCAGGCAGGTAAGATTGGGGAAACATTGTTCTACAGTGTTTCTCTATCCATGAACAGAGCCCTGGGCAGCAGTAAAGGTTAGAGAACCCAGGAGATGTGGGGAGTCAGCAGATCCATCCTTGCATGGCCCTTGCAACTTTAAACTTTCTTCAGATCAAGTAGAAACAAGTTTTGTTTGAACAGGCTGTTATAACAAGCTTCAGGCAGAAGAGCTTTTTCAGTCCAAATCAAGCAGGACAGTTTGTGATGAGGTCAGGTTGTGATGAGTGACAGACCTATCACACATTAGGTATGCTCACTGAATGGCATTCACGAAACTGAATCACAAATTGTACTCCGAGTCACTTTCTATCTCAGGGGGAACACTATAGAAATCACACAATTCACTGAATTGCGTGGCTAAAGTCTAATTTTCCTTCTGAAAACATCCCAAAAGTCAGATCAATATTTGCTTTACTAGGAATCCCAACTCCAGTTTCCCAAGCAACAATGTTGCTATTGAAAGTCCACCTGTGATTCCGTTTCCTCATTAGATCATTTCAGTTTCTCCCTGGCTGCAGCTTCTTTCCTCCCAACACTTCCAGCTCCATCTTTTAAAGTTTGACTGGCATTATTGATCCCAAAGTAAATAGTGACTAAGATGGTTGCAGAGTCAACGTGTTCTTTGAGAAGCGATTAATCTGGGTGTTGAATGAAATCAGATGTCAGCAACTCACACATTGGTGTTCCATTTCTGTGATACGATGGGGCTTAGAAGAATTCCTTTCTCCAGGCAGTAACTGCCGCATGCCAGCAATTCTGGGTGAGGAATGGAATCGATGTTTGGCAAAGACCAAGAAATATTTGGCTTCATAAATCAATAACTGTTCTCAGAGCTACCATTGACCTCTGATTAGCAAATCTGACAGCAAGGAAAGGTTATGGTAGGTAGGCTGCTGGTAACTTGCAAACCTATGGGTTAAACATTTGCTGAAAGCCTTGCCAGTGACCTCTGGATAAGAGGAAATCTGGCTTGGCCATGTATCCTTGCCATGCTCCAAAACTCTGGGAGAATAAGAACTCTGATCCAATACGTCTGAGCACCGAGAAAGGTATCCCTGGGTGAAAGTGTTAGCGGAGATCATTCTTTCCTCCATTTCTCCCTTCTAGTACTGAGCCCAAGGTAATGAGATCTGTTAGAAGGTTTAAAAATCATGATACTTACTCCCTCCCTCCTCCTTCCTTCCTTCCTAGGTACAGGCACGGGGAAAAGACATTTATTTATTTTATTCAGTTATTCATCTTGGTTGTCTTTCTCCAAATTCTTGCCCCCCCACCCCTGCCCCAAGTCCTGCGTCCAATATTTGCTTGCGATGTATGTGGACCACATGTCCAGTGGCCCTATCTGGTAGGCCACCAGGGTGGACCTGCTTTCCTTTAATGCCTAACTTAGTCCCGTGTACACAATAGGTAATTAATAGGTAGTTAAAATCATTTAAAAATTAAATCAGCTTTAGGTTCACAGCAAAACTGAAAGGAAGGTACAGAAATTTCCCACCTGTCCCTCTCCCAACATATACATATGTGCATAGCCTCCCTCGTGTTCAACATTCCCCCCCAACCCAGTGATGCATTTGTTGCAATCTTTGAACTACTTTGACACAATATTATTACTCAAAGTGCATCCTTTACATTAGGTTCACGCTTGACTTTGTATATTCTGTAAATTTAGACGAACACCTATGACATATATCCATCATTACAGTATCATACCTAGTAGTTTCATGCCCTTAAAAATCCACAGTGCTCAGTCAATTCAGCTTCCCTTCTCTCTCTTCCCAAACCCTTGCCGTCACCAGTTGTTTTAGTGTTGCCACAATTTTGCTCTTCCCAGGATGCCGTCTTGTTGGAATCATGCCTTACGTAGACTTTCCACACTGACTTCTTTCACTTAGTGATATGCATTTAAGGTTCCTCCATATATTTTCAGGGCTTGATAGCTAGTTCTTTTCTTTTTAGTGCTGAATAGTATTCCGTTGTCTGAGCGAAGCATGGTTTATCCATTCACCTACTGAAGGACATCTTGGTTCCTTCCATGCTTTGGCAAATAGGAATAAAGCTGCTGTAAACATCCATGTGCAAATACTCTTCAAATGAATATATAGCTCTTTTCCACTGTACTACAACTGTTCTTTATTCAACCATTATTGGAACATTATCCTTATTTAGCTACATGATTTACTTATATCTATTTCCCTTTCAATGCTACATATTTTAAAGAATGTTTTATATATCATTGTTCTTCCATCAAATGGCACAGAACCCAGCGGTGGGGGGAAGTTAGGTGGCAAAAGAGATTACTGTAACACTGCTTACAAATCTCTTGGTGATGGATTTATTGAGGTAGGTCGTCTTCTAAACTATAAGGATCATAAAACCTCCACTAAGAGTAAGGTTTGAGATTTCCCCACAAAAGGCAAATAAATATATGGTTAATGGGAAATTGAATTCCAAAATAAGTGATTCTCTGACGGTCTCTTAATATTTTCTGTGTTCACAGAAAGAAAATGAGCAGTCAAGAGCATCCTAAATAATACCATTGATGATGCATTCTGCATCTTTAATTAGTACGGAAGGGTGCTATGGAATTGACTTAATTTATCATCCTTTCTTCAGTAGAAACATCTTGCCTACAGTTTCCACAAGATGTTATAAATTTGTCCTGATTCACTGCAGATAAGATGCTCTCATTTCCTCACACTGGTTCGCTGGTATACAAATATTTGCTGCCTTTCTGATATGAGTTGGGGCTGGTCCCAAGGTCTTTTCAAGAGAAGGACCCAGATGATTTTGATGTTGGGGAAATCCTGGGTTTTCCTAGTTGATCCAGCTCAGCAGACACCAGAAGAAACTCTTAACTTCCCGCTTTGCTAGGCTTCAGTATCATTACCACCACATTGTCTTTATTTTCTACCAGTAATTCTTCTTCTGACGTTGTAAGCTATCTCCACTCTAGCAGTTGAGACATTCACCACAATCCCTCATTCACTAAAACACATGTAAAACACGTGTCAGCTGGTGAAAGATCACATTAGGGTCTTCAGATAAGAGACAAGATCATGAATGAGGACTATCTGTTGGTAGTTAAAGAAAATAACTTGCATACTTTGTAAACCAATGCTCATGTTTCCTCACATACTCAACCAAAATGAAATTCCCTTTTCCATTTCAAAATGTATTCAGATGGGATAAGAAAAGAAAAACAAAAACATCAGAAGAGGAATACAATAGCAGAACTCTATACAAATTAAAGTCCTACTCAAGAACTAAAATGGGCTTTAGCCAATCTCACAAGAAACCAATAAACACGGATGTGCGCTAATTGTTTCTTGAAAGTATGACCATTTGACTGCATATGAAGAAAGTCTGAAAGTCTAACCTCTGCTAAAACGATAACACTTTTCTTCAGGAAAAGACATTTTCTACATGGGATCCAAGGGAAAACAACTTGAAACTCATGTCAGAGTCAAGGCTCTAACTAGTCCTGCAGTGTCCCTGTGGGAACCAGAAAAATGCTCCTCTCCTTCCAGACTAATGGAAGCCATGTCCCTCGCCAGGGACATGGCCGCTAAACAGAACACAGGCTATATTTCAGCCCCTTTGCGCTCTCAGTCAGACACCTTTGAGCAGTGAATAAACTTCATCCTCTTTTGTGACACCCTTCTGCACAGTCCACTTAGACTGTTCCAGTGATTTGCTCTTGTTCTCAAGATACAATTCAGCTTCCACAGCGTTGCTGAAATCTTGCTCTCTTCTCTGGAACTGTGATTAGACAAATACAAAAACTTTAACTCTGTCTTCTGGATTTTTAAATTTCCCCATTTGTATCTTCCATCTCTATCTATTCTACATTATACATAATTTCTCCAGATGTATCTTTCGGTTTATTAATTGTTTCTCCAACCATGTCTATTAAGCTCTTTTTTGTTGTTGTTTTGTTTTGTTTAAGGAAAATTGCAGGCAGGAATGAAGGTGAGCAGGCAGGCAGGAAAAAGAAAGGAGGAAGAAGCATTTATTTATTTTATTTTGTCGTTCATCCTGATTGTTCCCCTCCCCCACTTCCCACCGGGGTCCTTAGGATGTTTGTGGATTGAGCCCTTTGGAGCCGTGAACTTCACTGCCAAACCTGCAGGCTGTGACACCCATTGAGCTTTTAATGTCCCATTGAATTTTTAAAAAATTTTTCTTATAGTAATTATTCTACACATTAAAATAACTTCTATGTATAGGTTCCCCATTCCTTAGATATATGTCAACACACCCTGCCCTCCACCACATCGCCAAGTGTTCTTCCCCACTGTCCAGCGGGCTCCACCACCATCTGCCCCTGCCCACCCCATTCCCTATTGCAACCTCAGTTCTGTTGCAAATGTTCCAGGGTTGGTTTTGTTTCATCTGTTCCTTCATTTTGTCTATTGACATTCCACCTGTGAGTGAGGTCATCTGGTATCCATCTTCATTGAATTATTTTTATTTCTGTAATTTCCAATGGCAAAACCTGCGTTGTCCTTTTTTCATTCCTTCCAATTCCTTAAGGATAGTTTCAAGCTCATCTATTTGTTTTTGATTTAGTAAGCTTCACAATTTTTTTTTTAATTTCTGTATCTGAAAACGTGTGGGTCTATTCTGTCCTGTTTTCTCTGTGGTTTCTCACTTGTGGTGTGTAGTTTATCTGAATGTTTATTCACATATTCCTGTGAGCCATGCATGCTCCTTGGAAATTACTTGATGCCAAGGATGAAGTGTGGTTCTCTGGGATTTATGTTTGTTTCTGCCAGGTTCCTGAAGAGATGAACAATCTGGGACGACTTTAAGAGAAAGTCAGAGTAGGAGGTTTCTGAACTATCCAGGTGATGTGAATCTGAGCCACAACAGAGGAGGACTTATTTTCTAATCAGTCTCCTCTGGGCCAGGGATTTAATTCTGCCTGATAAGCTTTTTTTTTATGGTGGGGGGCTCATTACTCTGGGACATGCGTTAGGCATTAAGGGTACTGCCCTTTGGAATCCCAACACTCTATGTCGACGTTTCCCTATAAGGCTCCTGGGCTTTCTCTTTTGTGACTCTTTACCCAAGAGGTAAACGAAAGTTCAAGTTCAGAAAAACACTTTCAGTGAAAATGTATCCTCTGCATCTCCTGGATTTCTGCTTTTACTTCGATTTTAGCCTAATCGTTCTTTCTTATATCAACTGGCAAATATATCCAAGAATATTTTTAAATATATGTTTCATTCAGGATGTTTTCAGTTGTTCTCAGCAGGACACTTAGTCAGACCTTTTTAGCTCTTTTTACTGGCTGTGGAAGTCTGATCTGGGTGTGACCTCAGGCAGGTTCCTTTACCTATTTGTGCTTAGCTTGCTGCTCTGTAAAATAGAGACAATACTAGTACCTCATTCAAAGAACAGTTGGGAGACATGCATAAAAGACAAATGTGAACCTTCCTCCGTAGCTCAGGTGGCTAAATGACAGGCTATGAAAGCCAGGGTCCCAGGCTGGAGACCGTGGCAGGGCGCCAACAATAGAAAAGGACCCATGTATAGCACATGACCGATGTCTGGCAAATAGTAAGCACTCAGTGTGTCCTGACCCCATTCTTCCAACCCCCGCAGCAATGTCAGCTGCTCTTACTCTTCACAATACTTCCCTTCTTGGCTCTGAGCTGAAGCAATGACTTCTGTAGTTAGAATGCAGCATCTGGCTCCCCAGTTAGACTCAGCAGGGATCATCTCTCTCTCACTCACTCTGCACCTTTTGTTTCTAGAATGTGACAAGTATTAGGCACCCGCTAAAATGTTTGTTAAGTGGATTGGATATGCATTTCTACATTTTTTTTTTTTTTTGAAGGCACAGGCAGGAATAAAGACAAGTAGGCAGAGAGAGGAGGAAGAAGCACCTTATTTATTTTATTTATTTGTTTATCTTGGTTGTTTCCTCCAGCCCCAGGTTTTGAACCACAAACCTTGGGGTGTATGTGGACTATGCCTTCAGTGAACCAAACCACTAGGCCACCAAAGCACACCTATTTCTACATTTTTCAGGGCCCGGGAACAGAATGTGAACTCTCTGTAGGTACAGAAGTCTTCATCAGCAATTCCAAGTCCAGTTAAGCATAGAGGCTCTGGAATCCAGACAGGTATTAGAATGCTAACCGCTTTGTATCTCAGTTTTCTTTTCTGTGAAATGGAGATAAGAGCTCCTACCTCCACCTTGTAGGTTAAGTAAAACAAGTCCTATACAGCACTTAGCACAGAGTCCAGCGCATAGCAGGAACTCAATAAATGCTAGCTGCAATTATTCCACAGTCCTTTTTTCATTGCTGCTAGAAAACAGTTCACATTAGGATTCAGAAAATCCGGTAGAGATGTCAGTGTTTGAACTTTTCTAGTGTCTGAAAATGTGTGTGACTCGGTGTTCAGATGAAAAGCAGAAAAGGGCTTCTCACCGTGCCTGTACTGCCGTGCTTTTCCTTCCCCAGCGTGCTCCTTTAGCACTTAACCAGAAAGGTGCACACATTTATTGAAAGAGTTTGAGGCATCTCATACCCCATCAGGTCTCACCATTTGATTTACATTTAGTGAAATGGATTATAAACTTTGCTAAGTCACCAGAGCCATGTAATGGAGTGCCCCGAGGAACAGCGGGCAGGGAGTCACTCTCAGGCTGGGAAGACATGCCTCCCAGGCCTGCAGGAAATAAATCTCGTGCTACTCAAGCGCAAGCTGCTGATGCTCGGTTGCTCTGTGCGGTAGCCCCCAGACAGCCGGGCCCTCCAAGCTTATAGACCTCGGTTTTAGTTGCTGTTCATTAGTGTGGACCCGATACATGATTTCACAGGGAGCCGTCACTATTACCACCTCCCAGTGAGGTCGATAACCATTTCACCTGGCTCAGGAGGGCCCAGGAAAGGAGTTTGAACTTCAGGTGTATTTCAGGACAGCTTTTCTGATCTTACCATCTGAAGGCAAAGGAGAACTAATGTTGTAAAATGGCTAACACCCTAGATCAAGGCTAGAGTGGGGTGGTTATTGGAGTTGAAATGAACTGCAACAAAGCCAAAAACACGAATGAAAACACATTTTGTTCCCGCTGGAATAGTGCATAATGCCCCTCTGTAGTGTCTGCCCGCCTGTGGCAGCGGCAGAATCTCCAGTGGGCTGTCAATTACCGCCAAAGGGAAGGTGCCGCTTGGTTGTGGTTCTTTGTATAATTTTTTTTGATTTGCGAATTTTAAGTGGAGGTCCTATTCAAAGCGAATGAGAATGAACGGTCCTTAAAATTAATTGAGAGCAATTATTTCTCCCCTGAACGGAACATCTCCTGGGGGATTTGTAAATGTTCCCAGCCCCCAAGCTCCACACCTGTTGGAATTAAATCAAGATTCTGGAGTCGGGATCCTGACGTTGCTTTGGTGTTTTTATTTTTTTTTTAAAGGAAATTTACAGGCAGGATTGACGGTGAGTAAGTAGCCAGGCAGAAGGAGAGAGAAAGGAGCATTTATTTCATTTTATTTTTTATTTAGTTGTTCATGTTGGTTCCTCCCCGACACACACACACACTGCCCTGGGACATGAACTGGGGTCCTTAGGATCTAGGTGGATTGTGCTGGTCTTGAGGCAGCTGACACAGTCACTACTCCACCAGGGCGCACCTGCTGGTGGTATTTTTTAAATCTCCCCAAGTTATTGTAACATGTTCCCAAGGCTGAGAACTGAGGCTCTGGCCTTGGGTTATTGTGGGATGTATTCTTCACAGCAATGTCTTCCCCAGCCTACGGCAGGAGAGAGGTTACTATGCCCAACTTATCCCATGAGAAAACCAAGCTCCAGACTCTATGAAAAGGCTATTTCCTCCCTGCAAAGAGCCCTGGCATCTGACTGTGCGCCTAGCGAGAAGGCAATGGCTTCCATCTGAGATTTATTTAGGATCTTTGGCTCTGGTTCGCCCCACACCCTTTTTTTTTTTTTTTTAATCTAGCAAAATTATTTGAATTTCTAGGGGAAAAATCTTTTTTCTCTTACTGTTTGAAATTTCAGATCTGGACATTTTTTTTTTTTTTTCCAAAGGAAAAGTGCATCAGGAATGACGGTGAGCAGAGACAGGGAGGAAGAGAGGTGAGGAAGAAATACTTCATTTATTTTATTTTGTTGTTCATCTTGGTTGTTGCCTCTGGTCCCAGGACACGAACCTAGCCCCTGGATAAAATTTTTGCTAGTCATTACTGGTCTTTCCAATTGTAGAAGATATACTCAGTATCCAGTATGACTCAGATTTATGTGCCAAGAAGTTATTGCGAGAGACCAAGGTATCTGGCTGTTCTCAGTGCCAAAGCAATCCCTCCCCAAAGCCAGCACTCTCCCGAAGCCTCTTCTCTCCATTAAAGGACTTCTGCTTGTGGGGCCTGTTCTCCAAAAGCTGAATTTCCAAAGACTGTCAAACACGTCTGAATGGAACAGTGTAGTAGATACTGAGTTAGGGAGAGGAGTATAGGCAAACACAGCTGTTGTGCCAAAGTAGAAGATGAATAACGCAATTAGAGAGGAGGTCTGCATTAACTACTACTCAAATAGCAGAATGCCATCAATACCTTTGAGGAGAACACACCTCCTAAACTTTTCCTTGCTCTTAAATAATGAATCTTTGAATCACGCATTTTTAGGAGCAGGAAAAGCCTCATTAGAACAGAGGAAACAGGACTCAGAGAAGGAGGGGTTATCTCTCCCATCTGCATGTTCTAGTACTTCTTGTGCTGTGCATGAGACACTTTATAAATTAAGTAAAACGAGATGATCACAGTCACGCGGCCCCCATACCTGCCCTTGGGGCATAGATGGCATGACATCTGCTCCCCGGTTTGGAGGCTGCATGTTCCTACGAGTGTGAGGACCACACCTCTCGCACTGGAGGGGTGAGTGAAGGTTTTAAATGACGTGTCTCAGAGATGGCATGATATCGCTCAGTGCGGTCTATAAAGAGACTAAGCAAACAAATGAACCAATTCAAACAAAAATAGGAACTAAATTAAACAAGGAACTTTATTCAAAAATGCAAATCAGATGCACCCTGGTGGAGCAGCGGTTAGGTCAGAAGGACGCAGGCCACATAGCCCTGGGTTCGAGTTCTGGGTCCAGATGGGAAACAACCAGTGTAAAACAATTAAATGGAAATAAAATAACGATGCTTCTTCCTCCTCTCTCTTCCTGCCTTCCTGCCTACTTGCCTTCATTCCTGCCTGCTCCTTTCCTTTAAAAAAAGCAAATCATTGGTTGCAGGGAGAGAAGGCAGGGTGGTTGGGCAAACAGGATAAAGGGGTTATTACACAGTGCAGCTTCCTGAAACAGCGGCAAAATTAATGTATTATATACAGATGTGAATTTACTATGATGCACACCTTACGCCTGTATAATGTTATGATGAAACGTGCCTTCAATAAAAGTAATTTCTTTTAAAAAGGCCTGCCCTGTTGGTTCAGGTGTTAAATCTCCAAGTGGCAGAGGTGTATTCCACATATATCTCAAGAACCCAGGTTGAAAGCTGGTCCCCAGGAGAACAAATCAGATGGACAAGTAACTAAGTAAATGTTTCTTTTTCTCTCTCTTCCTTCTTACCTGCCTGGCTACTTGCCTTTATTATTGCTTGCTTCCTTCGATAGGAAGGAAGGGAAGAAAGGGAAGGAAAGAAGAAGGAAGGAAGGAAGGAAGAGAAAACCAGACACTGAGCCTGGGGTCTGAATGGTGAACTGGGGTCTCTGGTACTTGGCCTGGCAAGAGTGGGCATGTAGAGGTGGAGCTGGTGAGGTGCTCTGGGTTTGGGAATGTCAAGAGGAACTGGAACGTTCTGTTGTTGGCATTGAGAGCAGGCCCTTAGATGAAGGATGGGGCTGAGGGGCTGCAGGTCTGAATGCAATCTCACCGGCATTTAGGGAAGAATTAGCCTTTCAAGGAACTGCAAGGATGGTGAGGGTCACGCCCAGGGTGGTCTTGGAAAGCCCGAGGCCTGTCCACACTGAGATGCTGTTCGCAGGACAGAACATAGTGCTACTCATCGTCCAGCATGAACTTCCTGAGGGCAGGCTCTGCCCTGGTGCTGGGATCTAAGCTCAGTGAATGGTTGGGGACAGTGTGCATCACTGAGGACCATCACTACTGCAGGGACATGAAGACAGAAACTGGCCTGTGCACAGAGTGCTTGGAGTCAGACTTGCCTGGCTTCTAATCCTGACCCTGTAACCTTGAATTAGCTCCCCTTTGGGCCTGTTTCCTTATCTGTAAGATACTGTCTAGTCCATAGTGCAATTGTCGCTACACTTTTTCTTTGTTTTTAAAAGAAAGGTGCAGGCAGGAAAGAAGGTGAGCAGGCAGGCAGGCAGGAAGAGAGAAGAGGAAGAAGCATTTTTATTTATTTGATTTAGTTGTTCACACTGGTTGTTCACCCTGGATCTAGGACTCCAACCCAAGTGTATGTGGCCTGTGCTTCATTGGAGGAGACTGACCTAACTGCTCCTCCACCAGGGTACATCCCCCCCTTTCTTTTGAGATATAAATGACATATGACATTATATTAGTCTTAGATGCACAACATAATGATTTCATGTTTGTATATATTGCAAAATGATGACTAGCATCCATCTATTACCACACATCGTTTTATATATGTATATGCACATATAAATATACTTATTTTTTTAAAAGGAGAGGTACAGGTAGGAATGAAGGTGAGCAGGCAGGCAGGATGAGAGAGGAGAAAGAAGCACTTTATTTATTCTATTTAGTTGTCCATCTCGTTTGTTTCCTTGCCTTGGATCTTGAACCAGGGACACTGGGATGCATATGCACTAAGGTCAGTGAACTAGGCTGCTAGGCCCCAAGGTCACGCCAACACGTCATTTTCTTCTTGTGATGAGAACTTTTAAAATCTACACTCTTAGCAAATCGTAAACATCCGATCCATTATCACTGTCATCACCTTGCTGCACGTTAAGTCCCCGTGATTTATTTGTCACAACTGCATGTTTGCACCTTTTAAACACTTTCTTCCATTGTACTGTTATTTTATATAAAACGTTCCTTAAATCCACCTTGTGTAGATTCTTATCTTTGGTATTGAGATAAGTAAGAGATTTACAAGTAAAACAGTGAACTTTCTTTTACAGTGCACCTTATTATCTGAAAGTCCATAATAGAATTCTCCTTTTCAGAAAACAAATAATCTAAGTTTGTTACCTGAATGCCTTTCTGTTTATGTGAATGTTTTAATTAACCAGAAAGTCAAGTTTTGGAACTATGCTGAAGAATGCATCACTGCAAATGTGATCCCTTGTCAAAAATCATTGAAAAATGGGAACAGAAGGAAGATATAAAATTAGAGCAGGGATTCTGGTCATCCTCTTGGAAGACTCTGGAAACGTGTGTGTCTTTTGACAGGTTGTGTGTGTGTGTGTTTCTTAACCTAGGATTCATAAGATACTAATAAAATCACTTTAAAATGACCTGATAGCTACCAAAATTTAAAAATGTAGAAATAAGTGATAGAGCACATAAATTGCAAGCACATTAGATTTTTATTTTTTTGCTACACTGTGGTAATGACATGATAAAATGCTATAATATTTTTTATTTGACAATGAAAAGTGTGTCTCTAAACATACGTTACAATCATGAGCTAATGAATCTTAAACCCACCCCTCCATTGCATTACTGTTTTGATCTCTCCTTCCTGCTGGGAGAAAGGAAGACAGAGTGATTAGGTGCTATATTTAATTAGGAACCAGGAGTCTTGGATAATAGTCTTCCATTTTAACTAATCATTGGAACATTATTTGGATAAAACACTCTTAAATAACCTTTGATGAACAACTATTTATTTCAGACCGTCTGGTCTGGTTGTAGAGAAGAATTCTAGCATTTCCTTCCCTTGATGAAAGCTGTTGTCATGGAAATACTTGAGTTCCCTGCGTCCTCCAATTGCCTGCATCTGAGCAGGTCATAACAATCAGATTACTGAGGTACAGCAAAGTCTTATGATGGAAGGGAGATTTTGTAACAGGCTACATTACAAAGCTTTCCAAAGCCTATTCTCAGGATAAGCAGAAGACAAAAGAACTCTGCAGAGGTTTGACGGCTTCTAAAACCACCTTTTCTTCTCCTAACTGGCTTAGATCTCTTTCTCCTTCTAAACCAAATACACTGAATCCCCATTACTGTTCTCCATCCAGAAGTCTCATTTAATTTTGTTTTGATCAGCTAATAAAAATGAAGTCTGGTTACCTGAAATGCCACCGCATCTGCCAGAGACCGCTCCCCCACACGTTGGGCACTGACTATTTTCCATGCATTTCAGGCTGTTTGCTTTTTTGTCACATTCAACAGTCATTCATTTCATTCCAGCTGGGGGACCGGACAAGCATATGATGTTATGATGTATATGATGTCACACATGCACACAAAATTCTACTACTTAGCCATTAAAAAATGCATATCTCGCCATTCGAGATAACATGGGAGGAACTCGGTATATTGCCTAGTGAGGTGAATCAAAAGAAAGACAAATATTGAATGACCTCCCTCTGTTTGGAATGCAGAGATGTAATGCAAACAAATTGATAAAAATAAAATTAAAATTAACTTTTGGACATGACAGCAAGGCTGAGCTTCCCAGAGGGGAAGAGGACGGGGGTTGGGTCCATAGCGTGGAGGGGGTTTCTCTATCATTTTGTTTTCATTTTAGTTTATTTTATTATTTTCCCCTTCCTTTTCTTAGGGGGTTTGTCTGTCATTTTGTTTTATTTTCCCCCTCCTTTTTCTCTTTTATGGTCTATTATTGTTCATTGAAATAAAGAAAAACAGTCTCCATAGTTTCCTCAACACAGGGCCATGCCTCCTGTTCCATGAATGTGTTTGAAGACAGAGGATGCATGCGCACGATGCAATTCAGCTCCAAGCAGAAATGTTTTCTATCCCAAATGAACAAGAAGGAAGACTGAGGGTGTCACCTTAACTCATGCCTGATCCCTGACTCCTGACCATGCGGTTTTAGTTCATTCTCGTCTGTGTTCCTCCCAGCGCCTGAGTCCTCTTGGGCAAGTATCTTTTTGCAAAACCAGAGAAAACAAGAAATGAATTTTGTTTTGAGATTTACACAGCCACCGTGGAACTGGAGGACGCCTGGGCATGGAGGATCAGAGTGGAAACCACAAACCTGGCTTCTGAGCCCATGAGTCCAGGCAAGGACTCTGCTGCCTGTAGCTTTATCTCTGTTTGTGCAAACACAGACAGGCACGCACGTGCACCTGTGTGCGCAGGGCTGGGTTAGTAGAGCGCCCGGTGCGAATGTCCAAAAGATCGTGTTTGTTCTTCGAGGAAAAGACAAGGGTGGTTGTCTGAACTTGCAGTATTCTGAAGGACATGACAAATCTTTTGTAGGACATCCCTTATTCTGCTCAGATGAAGGTAGGAACAAAGGCCTGGTGGCACTAAATCAGTGGGTGGATAACCAAGCCATATAAAGAGAGTGGCATGAGGGAGCTGTCCCAGCTCATGCAGTCATCACCCTTGTGGCGCAGAAGTCCAAAGGTTTAAGAGATCTAGTGAGGTGTGCCCTGCCCTGGTGGCCCGGCAGTTTAGTTCACTGGAGGCGTAGTCCACATGTGTGTTCCACATGTGAAGCCCCGGGTTCCGGCTTCAGGACCTGGCATGAGGGAAACAACCAAGATGAACAACTAAATAAAATAAACAGGTATTTATTTCTCCTCTCTTTGCCTGCCTGCCTGCCTTTACCTACCTTCACTCCTGCCTGCAACTCCCCTTTAAAAGTTTTTATTTGAAAAGAGTCCCAGTGAGATCCCCACTAGGCTGTGTCATTCAAGAAGTGCTTGTCGAGATGATCAGTGATACCAGCCCTCCCTAAACCTGCTCTCTACAGACTCGTTGACATTTTCTGGAGCTCCTTTTTGAAATGAATCAACAAGTACAGGTCTTTTATTTATTTATTGTTTTTTTTTTTTTTATTGTTTTGTTATTTCACATTGCTCTGCGTTTTTTAGGTTACTGAATTCACACCGAGTCTATGTGCCTTTCACACCACACCCACCACCAGAGTCCCAGGGCCTTCGACTGCCCACTGGTTCCTCCGGCCTCGCCTTCCATCTGTCTTCATTCTGAGGTGGTCTCGCTTCTGAAGCAAAGTCTCATCAGCTCATCCACAGTGGAAGGTGGAAAGAACTTCTCTTCAAAGTCAGTGAGTGCTCTCTAACTTGGATGCTGGGGCATTTAACACAGACGGGCTCTCCTGGGTGTTCATGGTTTTATAGGTTTTCTTCATTTCACTCTGGTTCTTCATCTTTCTAGGCGGAGACCCACCCTTTTCTGGGGCTAGAGTCATGTGGAAACACGTCTGTGGGAAGCATTTTCACGTGCAGTGATCACATTGGGGGGAATGTGGGTGGGCGTGCATTCTAATACGCACACCCTGAAGTCTGCTATTTGGAATTTATAAAGACAGTATAGCCGTCTGAAATACTATCTAATTGTAGATAGTACACCTGGCCCTTTGTGAGGCAGGTGAAGGTAGGCTTATGTGAATCTCCTCCCTTGCCTTACTGCCAGGAGAAAGTCATCCTCTGAGGATAAGCTGCCTGAGACAGAGCACATGTCCTCCACATGAGCAGCTTGAACCACAGAAGATGTGCTGCCTCGAGAGGCCTTGCATCAGCTGAGAAAGGACGTGAAGGGGAGCCAAGCATGACGTCTTGAGGCGGGACCCAGTTCTAGAGGCTTCATTTCTGGTTTGGGGCGCGGACTGTGTCAGAGCACTGTTTGGAAACCCCTTCTCAGCATTACTCCAGAATGCCACTTGCCCATATTCATTGCTGACATAATGTCTGTTCAGGTCATACTTAGGTAGCAGGTGCCTACTATGTAAGATGAGAGGGCTGCCACTGGGGAACGTGATCCACAGAGAGAGGGCCCTCCAGGGCACCTGTTCAAGGATAAGTGTGAGGCTCCAGGACAAAGATAAATGTGCATTTATGTGCAGTTTGACTCCTCACACACCAGACCCTTGTCAGCTGCTGCCCCCGCAGTCTGATCTCAGCTCAGCCCTTTCCCTTCTTGACCCCATGGGGGAGATCCTGGCAGAGAAAAGGTGGCCTCAGAGGAGCTGTCGTCTTCAGGAGTCAGCGATGCTAAGTGGTTAAACGCTGCCTCCATCATGCTCTCCGCCAACTCTGCCTTGTGTCCTTTCTCTGCGGCAAATGAGGTCAAGGACATCCCAAGTCACACCGCTGAGTCTACAGGAGCAGAGGGGAGGGAGATGTGGAGTACCGCGACGACTGACCCGAGGGTGGGCGGGTGGTGGGAGTAAGTTAAACATTTGTGTTTATTCTCTTTGGGAAACTATGGGTGCTGTGTTGATATTAAAAATGAGGATAATGTCAGTGGAGTTCCAAAGAAGGAGACAAATCACGGGCAAAATTTGAGACATTGGATGAAGCATCTAGATGGATCTTTCATGTGCTGGCTGGGGGGAATGAGAGAACAAGAGGACTGGTTCATAAGGAAAGCAGTTTTGGGGTGGAGGAATGCTTTATTTGTTTCAGCAATGTTGACCTTGCATGAAAATATCTGCTAAGTGCTGAGCCATGACTCCGGTGCCCCTGAGAAAGGTTTGGGCCCCAGGTCACAAATTAGAGACCTCATACTTCTTAGCCCTCTTTCCTCAGCGTCTCTGATCCCAGCTCTTCATGGCTCCTCTACTGCCCCTTGTCCTAGCTTCCATGAGTGCATCTTGCAACACCCTCATTTACCCGTCCTGCAGGGCCCTCAAACCTGCAAACCCATCCTATCCAAAATTAGCTGTCACCCTAATGCCACTCCTGGGCCACTGTCAGTCCCTTCATGTTCCCTGTCTCAAGAATGACCCGAGTATCTGCTCAGCCAGGCAAGCAAGAAACCTAGTCCTGGACTCAACTCATCTCTTAGATCCTGTTGCTTTCCTGCTCCATCAAGGTTACCGCCCAGTTATCTCTTCTGTTTCCAGTACCAAGCTCTTACATCAAGGTCCTTTCAAGGATTCCTGAAAAAGCCTCCCGCTGGTGGTACTGCCTGCAGTGGATTGTGATCAGAGTTATTTTTCAAAAATGCAAATAGGATCCCTATACTCTCCTATTATCTTCTTAGGTCAGTCCTTTCCATAAAGTGGCAACATGGGCCAATAGTAACACCGCCATGTTGCATGACCTGAGAAACCTCATAGAAAGAAGCAAGCCATTTAAATCCATGTTCTCATAAAAGTCCAGTCCATGCCTGAACCACGCGCTCCGGCTGGGGGGTCTAGAACTCTGGTTGGTCAGGTTTGGGCAGGTTCCTGGCTTCAGGAGATAGAGTCCATCTCATTCAAATCAAATGGATGCAGAAGCAAACATGGATTTGGCTGAAAAAGGAGTAATGGGTGGAAGGAAGACAAAAATAGCATGTTGCTTAAAATCTTTTACTTTACTTCCTTTTACCATTTCCCAATACATCCATCCTCACAGATACGTTTCCAGCCCTAGATGAGTGTTTTGTTTGGATGTCTTATGTCTCTGGTCATGCTAGTTGTCCCATTGGGAATTTGTTTCGGGGCTAGTAAGCAGGTGGGAGGGAGATGACAGGTTCACGTTAGGACATGTGGTTGATTGGATATATACATATACTCAGGTTTAGCCCTCAGAAGGGAGACCCGAGACAGATGTCTGTTTTAGAGAGTTTGGTGGAGAGTAATTAAAAGCAGAAGAGAAAACAAAATCACAGGAGACTTAATAAAAACAAGAGAAGAAAGCCTAGCAATGAGTGCTTGGGAGCTCATGGACTAGAGGAGGAAGAACCCATGATGGAAACTGAATAGAACGGGTCAGAAAGGTCGGGGGACCAGGTGAGTTGGTGTAAGTGAGCCCAGAAAATGCAACAGAAGGTTTCCGGAGAAAGAGACTTCTGGGGTCTATGCCATTAAGAGAATCCAAAAGGCCTAAAAAGTGTCCATAGATTAGACGGCATGTGTGTCTTTGCTGACGTAAATGAAAGTTCAGTGACTGGTTGAAGGTGAGAAACAGATTAGGGGAGTAAAGGAATGAATGGTTGTGAGGAAGTGTAGATGATAAGTATAGACAGTCAATTGTGAAGGCAGAATGGAGATAAGGCAGTGATTGGAAGGGGATATGAAACCTGGAGAAGACTCACTTCTCTCTCTCTCTCTCCTCTCTCTCTGGGCCTCCCTCCTTTGTTTCTTGTTTAGGTTGGAAGAGAATTTCCACGCTGATGGAAAGGATCCAGTGGGCAAAGGAGGGACTAGCTGAGAGGAAATGGGATCTCGGCCTTGGGATACTGAGTGACATAGGGACTGGGTGAAAGTGGTAGGAATAGATGGGACTGTGGATGAGAGTTCCTAGGAGTGATGATGGGAGGGTCTACTTAGTGGTTTTCTGTTCTCCTAGAACTAGGAAGCAGTCACCAGCTGAGAGACAGGAACGAGAATGGGACCAGGACTATAAGAACACAACTGAGGCCAGGACTGTGAATCCCTTGGGCAGACGATCCGGAAATTCTTCTTCTTCTTCAACAATTCTCAGCTACCCAGGGTTAGGCTTGCTTGGCTCAGGCAGAACCAGCAGAAGACAGAGGGGGAAAATACTTGGGAATTACGGTAGAGAGGGACTAAAATGAGAGACTTTGGAATTCAAGCTAGACAAGAGGGCTGGGGGAGTTGAGACCAAGAGGTCTCGGAATTAGAAGCCGGTGCAGGGAATAAAAATAATGATGACATCAGAAAACACGTCAAACTGACGAGGGGTGTGAGGAGTCTGTGGTTAGAGAGGTGGCGTTTAAATCTCTGACTTGGGGTGGAGCAGGTTGGAGTGTGGACAAGGTCTAGGATGTAGAGAAGAAGAGAAGGCCATTAGAAATGAGGAGGTCAAGGACCTGAGAAGACAGGAGGCTGGACGGGATATCTTTGCACATGCTCATTGTATCCCAGGTGGATTATAGTCTGGGAATTGAAGCAGGTAGAACAATGGTGGACCTGTCTGCGCTCAGCGTAGATGCGTAGAGAGGGGAGGATCTGAAGATGACAATGTTGAGGACACAAGCCTCAGAGACGTGCTTAACGGTACTAAACTTCAATGATGAATTAAAAAAGTGTAATGAAATACATGTTTAATGTGCTGCAGTTTTAAACCAGGGTGTCTGTCCTGAAAAATCAGAGCGGCTTACTGATTTTTGAAGAGGACATGAGTATACATGATGATGAGAAATTTCTGTTATAGAAAAAGCAGCGAGGTTTTGCTTATTGTGCACTAACGAGAGCTGAGGCTTCGCTGAGCAGAGCCCGGGGACCATGCAGAATGGGGGCCATTAACTAGCAGGACTTCAGGAATCATCTGTCAAAGGTCATTAGGCCGCTTCCCCAGGCTCAGCCTCAACCCCAGGAAATGGGAGATTTCTGTCTCCAGTCCGAAGGTGTTTGGTCTTCGGAGAAAGGGAAAGAGAGAAGGAAAAATTGATCTTGTAAAATTCTATACAAATAGCTCGTAAGAATGGTGTTGGGAGACTTCCTGCTGAAACAAATGGGGAGACTTCAGATAATCTGAGTTTTTCAGCCACCATGGCCTTTGGATGCCCAGATATTTTGGCTCTCAGCTGGCTGCTTTGCGAGTCTTTCTGACACGAAGATTGAGAAGGCAGTGTGCTCAGGGTGGAGGGGGCTCTCCGCCGATTCCAGAGTATTCTGAGGTCATTGACCACCTTCCAAGATGCATCGCCTGGCTGCTGCTTCAGACCTCCGTCGGGGCTGACGCCAGAGACCTCCAGAGTCCTCCACGCCACCTGGAAGCAAAGGGAGAGCTCTCTGAGTGGAACGAACACCCAAAGCTGCTTGTGCCAGTCGAGGCCTGGTACTTCTATTCCACCCTCGTGGTTGAGAGTTCGCTTCCCAAAATCCTGCCTTCTTTCCAATGGTAGCTTCGGAGTCTCTGAAAATTCTAATAGGTGAAGAGGAGAAAAACTGAAGCAAATTGCAATCAAGCCCCAAATGAATGGAGTTCTAGGCTATGAAATGTGGGGAAATGTTTACAGCCGCTTCCACTTCCATCTGATACCCCAGGAGATCAAGGCTCACAATCTCTCCTATCTCACACGTTTCACCAGAGTTTGAAATCTGGACACACTTTGAGAGTTTCTCCTCTCGTTTCATTCCTGGGGTTCTGGGCTGATGGTGGGCATTTCTAGTTCTTGTGTGTCCAGGAGGCCCCGTTTCTTTTGGGAACTTGCCCCACCCTCTTGCTTTATGATCTGGGCTGGGGGTGCTGTCAATGACTGAGCTCTGTCCTCTGCCTCTTTGCATGGAGGTGAGCCTCCCTTTGTCTGATAGAAGAGCTTAGGGCTGAAGCAATCCTCTCTTTATCATATGGAAAGAACCAGCCTACAGGATGAAACCAAGCAGAGTCAAGAGGCAGAGCCCTGAAGATATGAACTGCCCTGAAGCTTGTTTTCCTACTTACATAAGATGATAACCTTGCATAAATACGTTTCAGTACTTTGCCTTTAAGAAAACCAAACAATATATCCTTGAGATGACTCCCGATCAGCATGTTGAGCAGCCTCATTTATCCTTATAGTTCTCTCAGCCTCAGTTGTGCAGCTGTATCAATAATTGAGGGAAGCACTTTTCTATTGATAGTCTTCTGGGGTTAGTTCCAATTCTGATATGTCAAATACACGTCACTTCCTATTTGGCCAATGCTGTAATCTCAGAAGTGGGATTCCTGAATTATTGTACCAGTACCCAATTTTGTACCAATTGTAACGATTTTTGCTCGATTGTGGACAAGTTCTTCCCCAGAGGGATTGTTTTACACACTTACCAGCAATGCATACAAGTCTTATTCCTCCACAATCTTGCCAACTGAGTATGTTAACAAAATATTGGCTTTTTTCCTCTCCTGTCTTTTAATCCTGTTCTCTCAGGTCTTCCTCTTGCAGGAAAGGTCGTATAGCTACTGACCCACGTCTATAATATTGACTTTATAAGACTTGTTAACAAGAAGACAGCAGGCCCCCAAAGGAATCACTAGTGCTAAGCTACCTGTCAGCAAACCAAGACTTAATTCCTAACCTAAAAGCAATTCCAGTATTTCCTGGAAATATGACCTTTAACAGAAAAGCTGGAATTTCCTGGCCAGGATTAATGAGGTAACCTGCCTAAGAGACACTGTTCACTCTCCAAAGACAGGGGACCCTACTTGAAACAATCCCTTCTTCTCTTCTCTTTGTCCTCCTTCTGCCTGGAAAAGTCTTCAGTGTTGCAATGAGCTCTTCAGAGCTCCCTTCTACTTGCTGGATGGGATGCTGCCTGATTCCTGGACTGTTTTGTAAAGATAACTCCATCTTTGTGCTTAATCAGATGAATTTCATTCTTTAACAGCCTGTGAAATATACGTTGGATGGGTCCAGAGGTGCTGGTGAGCAGAATGGAGTGCGGGGAAGACAGCATGTCTGACTGAAGCGCGGGTCCTGTAAAGAAGCTGGGGTAGCGGTAGGGGAAGTGGGGACCTTGAGCACAATAGGGTTGTATTGGGAGGTGAGAGGTGGGAAAAAATCATAGAGATAAAAATGGAGTTTTGTTCCCTGCTAGCAGCTGTGCTGGAGCAGCACTGGCTGCGGATGGCGATGGGATTCGGAGTTTTTCCCGAATTTCTAGGGACCTCTCTAGGACTGGCAGTCTCCACCCAGATCAGCCTCCCTCCATGATGATTGATGAGGGGCCTAACAGGGCCTCCCAATTTGGATCTGCTTTCTGATGGTACCCCAGTCACAAACCAGGATGAGTCTGTGCTCCCAGATACCCCAACGTGAAGTCAGGAGCGTGGTCTCCCGAATTCGAAGAATGAAATCATGGACCCAAGGCAAGCTCCAGAGTAGGATTTATTCAAAGAAGGAAAGAAAGCTCTCTGCTCCGAGAGGAAGGGGAGGGGGACCCCCAAAAGTGAGGGTGCCCTCAGTATTTTTTGTCTAGGGTTTTTAAGGACCCGTTATTGGGAGGTATTCCTTTGTGATGGTTCAAGGTTTCTGGGTCAATCAGAGGATGAGTCACTTAGTTCACACAGCAGCAGGTCTGTGGTCTTTCGCATTTCCTCCCTTTTATGATTCACAGCTGCACCTACGATATCTTACAAGGGCCCCCCCTTCCTAAGGAACCGCTAACTTCTTAACTAGCTGCTGCCTCACTAGTTGGTTTGGTTTATCTCTGATACTAACTCAAAGTGTGAAGCCACTGGTGATTAAAGAGGATTTTGAGCATGTGAAACCGTTTTTTTTCTTTTCTAGTATTTGGGAACTGATTCTTGAAGGGTAGGCCTCGCTCAAGCTCTTCAAATAAGCCTGTCAGATGCCCAGAGGAGGTCTTCCCAAAACCTGTCACTTTGGCATGTGAGTTGTTATTTCTAGCAGAGGCCAATCAAGGTGCTGCAGGTCCATGAGAAAATACACTACTCTTGTAACTACCTAGAAAAAAGAAAGTGGAGAATTGTTATCAGAAATAAACTTTCTATCAAAGAAACCTATGTCAGGTCAAACATGTGATCACAGAACATCTGGTCTTCATCACACAAGTGCTGCTCCTTTACCTTGAAGCCCCAGGCTTCATTCCCTAGCTTAGGAAATAGACAAGCACAGTGCACCCTGGTGGCCTAGTGGTTTAGTCTACTGAGTAAGTGCAGTCCACATACCTTCCAAGGTCTCTGGTTCAAGACCAGGGACTGGAGGGCGAGAGGAACAACTAAGATGAATAATTAAATAAAAGAAAGTGCTTTTTCCTCTCCCTCCCTGCCTGGCTGCCCCAGTTTGCCTTCATTCCCACCTGCAGTTTTATACACATAAAATAGAGATACACACTTCCTCATTTTGCCTCTTTTGCTTTAGAATCAACATCCAAATAGATTCTCCATACATCTGTAATTAAATTAGTGCTTTTCTCTTACTTATCTGTCTGATGTTAATTTGGTTGCTTCCCAGACGAGAAGAGCCCAAAGGTGTGGAGGGAAATTCCCTTTCTGCTCTTATGTATATGGGGAACTAAAGAACCTCAGGAGTCCCTCTTCCATTCAGCCCCTTCCAGCACACAGGTGACACTATTTCAACAGTTAGTGATGGCTTTAATAATATGACAGCCAGTCAGTTGAACGGTTGAGCTGTTAAATGACTTTGCCTTAATTTTCCTGTTTTTTTTTTTTTTTTTTTGATATAAATAAGTGTAGAAAAAGTCATTTTTAGATTCCTACTTCTAAAATTTTATTAGTAATGAATTCTAAAATGAAGACACAATTCAACTTTTGATTAAGAAGAGATGTTTCAGGTCACTTCAAAGATTAAAGAAATCAGTGAACTTGCCAAAATCGTTCATTAATGAGGCTGTTTTAGGACTTCTGCCATAGCATTGAAAGGTATCATTTATTTTACTTCTGGCAAATGAGTATGTAATGCGAGGAGAGAAGAAAAGTTATTCCCCTTCGACCACAAATTGGATTCAAATACAGCATTTGTGTCATGAGAAAAGTGTAGACAGAAATTGATCAGCACACTTCTTGTGGTTGGCTGAGTCATCATAACCTGCAGACTTCTCAGTTGTAAGCCTAGCGACCTGTGAATGTTACTTTAAATAGCAAGAGACTTGGCAGGTGTGATTAAATTAAGGTTAAAGGATCCTATTTCTTTGCAGATGAGATTATCTGGGCAGTCCTTAGGAAAGGGAGACAGGGAGATCTGACTACAGATAAAGAAAGAAAAAGATATGGAAACCTCAACAAAGAGAGAAAGGCTTGCCAACGGAGGGAGGGCGCTGAGAGAGGAATGCGAGGAATGCAGGTCTTACTGCTGGAAAGTCAAGGAGATGGATTTTTCCCCTGGAGCCTCTGATGGGGGCGTGGCTGTACCCTTTACCTTGGTTTGGACCCTGAGATCCTGATTTCAGACTTCTCTGGCTTCGAGGACTGAAAGAGAATACTTTTCTTTTTGTTATAGCAGTTACTTATATCTAAGATGAACAGCTAAATAAAATAAATGCTTCTTCCTTTCTCTTCCAGCCTGCCTGTCTGCTCGCCTTCATTCCTAACTACGCTTTCCCTTAAAAAAAAAGTAGGGGGAGGGGGCAAATTTGACTCTCTCTTTTTTTTTTTTATTTTACTAAGGAACATTGCATCATAACAATCATAATTGTTAGGTGTACATCATCATAAATCATCATATGTATGCAATATATTAAGTTAACCACCAACAGTCCAGTTCTGTCCACCATATAATTGACACTTTTACCCAATGTACACACCCACTCCTTCCCTTCTGGTAACCACTAATTGGTTTCTCTAGAACTCTGCTTCTTTTAAGCAGAATAGAACTGCTTTAATTTTCAAGGGCTTAATTTATAAATAAGTTTAATAGAACTTGCTCAGTGAGCCTTCAGGTGGTCTCCATATACAGAAGGGTCTCCATGCCCTTAAACTATGTTGACTTTTAAAAGATGTTGACATGTATTGTTAGGCTTGAGGTAAGCCATGGAGATGAAGCCCAAAGCTTCCTTTATTATTAAGCTTGCGCTGTGATCGTGATGTGTAGCAAAATTCTCCACAACTGGCTGCAACAATAAACATGTATTTCTCATTCACACTGAGTGCCTGCAGTCATTGGGTGCCCAGGCTGCAGGTCAGGAGCAAGTCTGGTGCTTGGGTGTCATTGGGGGACCCAGGTTGAGGAAGCAGTTCTCACTTAGGAGGTGAAGTCTCAGGATGTAAGGCAGGGGCACAGAACGGGCAGTAAACACTTGCAAAACCTCTTCTGATCTCTATTTTGAACAGGCTACACTGTTCCTTCTCATATTCCATTGGACAAAGCCAGGTCCATGGTCAAGTACAATGGCATGGGGGCAAGAACATTTATTCCTCCTGGAGGAGAGGAAGTATTTGTAAACAGAAATCTGGTGTGCCCTACTCTTCCCCCTGAGAAAGTCAGCTGAAATCACAGCGACACAGGCAGCAGGACTGTTTGGTGGGCACTGTAACTGAGGGGGAATGTACTTCAGGCCAGTGTCTGACCTGAGACTTGTGTATGGGACTGAGTCGCTCACATAGGACTAAAGAAGTCTCAGGGTGGGAGTCTCCCCTGGTTCCTCACAAAGCAAAGACAAATCCATTTCTGATCCCCCTAGATTAAGATAAATCGAATACCATCAGAAGTAGAACAAATTAGTGGTTACCAGAAGGAAGGGAGAGGGAGGAGGGTAACTTGGGAAAAAGGGGTTAATTATAAGGTAAAGCATAGAATTGGACTTTTAGAGGTGAACTTAATAGAGTCTAAACACATGTTGATTGACAATGATGCATCCCTGAGGCTTAGATAATGTTAGAAGGCAGTTACTTCAATAAAAATGCTAATTGAAAAAAAAACCACAACTAAGTGAATTCACAGTAAACACACAGGGAATTAAATCATAGGAACAAGAATCGGTAGAAATAATGGAAGAGATAGTCCAAACTTTTAGATATCAGAATATCAGAATATAACATTAGTATGATTTTTTTTTTTTTTTTTTTTTTTTTTATAAAAGGAAAGGTGTAGACAGGAATAAAGGTGAGCAGAGGTAAGCAGGAAGAGAGAGGAGAAATTTTTTAATTCCCAGGGCTTGGTCTTGAACCCAGGTCCTTGGGCTTCACATGGACTGCACCTGAGCCACCAGGGGGCGCCTTGAGCAGTTTTGTGGGGTTTTCTGTTGTTTTTTTTAAGGAAAGGTGCAGGCAGGAATGAAGGTAAGCAGAGACAGGCAGGCAGGAGGAGAGAAGAGAAACACTTTGTATATTTTACTTAGTTGTTCATCTTGGTCAAGAACTCAGATCCTTGGAATATATGTGGACTGTGTCAGATGGAGGCCATGAATTTATCTCAGGCCACTAAGGCACAAGAGTAGTTTTTCTTACGGGTTGTCTTATCCCTCAGCAACTCCCAAATAAACAGATTTGCAAATCTAAGACTTCAGAGTGGTGGAGTGACTGTTCAGGCACCCTAGTCAATTAAACACATTTATTTACACCCTTCCACATTCTGCAGGGAAAGGGAGTCTACTTCTAATATTTCATTTTCACCATCTTGCATGGATAAGGGTAGGCATTTTCAGATAAACAAAAGGTGAGACTTTATCACGATGGACCTTTACTAAGAGAATTTAAAAGGATGTCCCTCATGCAGAAGGAAATTATACCAAATATCTAAGAAGGTCTTAGAAAAGAAACAGTCAAATACATTGGTAAAGCTAAAAATAAATGTCAAATATAGACGAATATCTAATTTGGTGGTTCAAAACAGGAGAGAGAACGGGACCGTAATTCTGTGGAAGAAGCCGACGGCTCACAGCAATGGTTTAAGTTTCTTTTGCTCACACAGGGATTAAGATATTAACTCGTGACTTGTTGTTTGGCATGCATGTAAAATGTCACAATACCCAGTGAAGGACTAGAAATGCAGTGCTCAACTTCCCAACCAGGAGAGGGAAACAAATATAGTAAGAAAACGAGGACAATTGCACAACTCAGTAAGAAGACGTTAAGGACAAAATCACATTTATAGTAAAAATGTGGAAGCAAATCTTGATCTTTTTGAAACATTAATCATTCAAAAATAGCTTATATAAATGTTCAGTCGAAAGGGCAGCTATTTTGTCAGATAGGAAAAATAGGAATCATTTATCTAGCTCTCAGGACATTTTATTATTTTTAGAGCGCTTTAATGAAAACCACCTTGGGTACTCAAGATGTGCTTCTTAAAAAGCTTAGTTATTTTTTATACAAAAAGATTAGCTATGTACAAGTCATTCTTTGCAACCCTCTATATTTGTCAAAAGTTTGAAGCATGTTTTCTTTCCTTATATAGTCATATGCACCTTGAATTTGTGAGATTTCTGTGTTAGTGAATGCTGTTAAGTTTCAAGATGACACCAGTGTTTACAGGTACGCAGCCATCTTCAAAATATCTGCTTCTTTGTTAAAAAGCACAAATGACCGAAACTTGATGAGACTGGAGGGTTATTTATATGAAACTTACACCAAGATGTGACACTATGTTCTGTCAGCTTTGGGTACTTTCCAACCTGCCTACAAGACACACAGTTTTGCTAAACCAGTTTAAGAACATGTGAAGAGGCTGAGCATTAACATGTTCTCCATTTGTGATCACCCGTTGTACCGTTAAGATGGACCTTGCTCATTTTTCAGTTTTAACAATCCAGTGAACAGCACTTGTCAAACAGAGTATCGAATCTAAGATGGGAAACGCAGCCTCCCAAGGGAACAAAATGGAACAAATTCTAGAGAACAATCCACCAATTAGGTTCTGTGTAATTGCCGGGTAGATTCAAAACTGGAGCACGACACAACAATTTTGCTTTAGATAAGACTGCCAAGCAGTTTCTCTGCAACGTCAAAGTAGTGGGTGTCGGGGGGTAAAATCGGTCCATGCTCCTAGTCACTGTATTTGCTTACATCCCATGGTATTCCACAAAGGATCTGAGTATCTGTAGAATATGTCATTTTCTCTAAATTAAAAAAAAAAAGAGAGGACTCTGAAGAAAGTAAGTAAAGATGGGAATATAAATCCAGGCTAGAGGTCCTAAACTTTACTTGTATCAGAATTACCCTGGAGCTTTTAAACTCTCGATGTTCCTGTGCCAATTAAATCAGAGTGTATGGGGGTGGGAGGTAGAGAGCAGTGGTTTTAAAGACCCCCCCCAGATATTCCTATATATGGTAACGTGGGTTCTCAACCTTACATGCACATTAGCTTCACCTGGGGTTGAAACTGCTGCTGCTTGGGTTCCTAACCTGAACCAATGAAATTACAGTTTCATGACTCATGACTGGGGCAACCAGTCATGGTCATTTTAAAGGTCCCCCAGCAGATAGCAATGTGTATCCAGGGTTGAGACCCACTGCATTGGAAGAACTCGTACATAATTACATAGGAGATTGATTTTGCATTTTATGGGTCCTTTCATGGATTACAGTCATAAAATTGGTCATGAGTTCCCTGGTGGCCAAAGTAAATAGAAAACAGAGTCAGCTGAAATCATTCTTGTCCTTCATAATACAAAAGCTTACCAGTTCTTTGTAAGAAAGCAAGCTTTTAGGTCTGAAACAAATGTCTTGAGTTTTTGTACGGGGACAATGAAAGATGGCATGAATCATGTTTATAGAAACACCACAACGGTAAATGACATATGACAAGTTTTACATTGTAGTTTTAATAATCACCTCTCAGGGGAATTCAAATATCTGACTAGAGAGTGCAGGCAGGTGCAGGGGGTGGGGTGGGGAGGTTGGGGGGGTCTGGAAGCAGGAACAAGGACAGAGGAAGTATGACACATCTTTGTCATTCCCAGATGATATGTTCTCACCCAGACATCATGCCTGAAACAGTGCACCTCCAGAGTCCTTTAGCAGGGTCCTTTGTCATTACAAATGATAATTATTAGAAAATTTAAAAAATTTTTTCTTTTCAACTTCGTGAAATGAACTATATACCGAGTTTGGCAAAAGCTAGCGAGGTTACATGAAGCAATGAAGGGCATGTTAGAACTGGTGAGTGTGTATCAGCTTTTTGTTTATCAAAAGAAAAAAGAATCTAGGTTTGAAAAGATTGAAAAACCTCAGCCTGGAAAGAATCAACAGTGACATTCTTCTGAAATGTTCCTCCATACAGGCATTTTTTTTTCCTCCGGCAAGGCCCTCTAAGTACAGCACTGTTGATTTAATGGCTCAGAGTTTGTAGAGAAGGCTTCTGAGTGGGGCGTTGACTCCATGTGGTTACATTTTAAAAAGAAACCCTTATACAGCACAACGTTTTGAGTCAGAGTAATGTCACAGAGACCTATCAGAGAACTTAAATCAGCCTCTTTTCTTTTGAAACCGAACTGGCAGGGTACAAAGCAGGTATTTAGTAAGGTAGCTGGGAACAGATAGGATTCTTTTGGATCACGTGAGCTCTTTTTAAAAACATTTTGCATGAAAATCCTAAACGCACCCCATAATACCCAAAGAAGGCACTTTAAAAAAAAACAAAAACAAAAACAATGGCAAATGGCACATCAGCTTGTTTTCTTCTTGAACGCACAACTGCACTTAACATGTGACTTTAAGGCTTCCTGAAAAAGTCAAGCGACAATTTCTCTCACTTATTTAAAGGAGTCTGTAGCGTTCCTATAAATCGGAAGGACTAAATGAACTGCTCGCTAAAGAAACAGCTGGGATGTGGGACGCATCCTACGGTGGCTAATAGCACGTGTTAATGGTTTGCATATGCAAAGGATAACCTTCAACTTGAATTTGATATTTCACATTGCGCCTCACAAATGAGCTGCCGTGGAGTCAAAGAACCAGAACCACGCTGCCTGATTGGAGTGGGTGGGTGTGTACTCAAGAGCCGGCGCTCTGCCGGTTTTGTTCCGTGTAAGGTTGACACAGGCAGTGGCGACTGGCGGCCACACCGGGGCAGCCTCTACCCGGCTGGAGGCCGGGCCGGCGGATCGTCTCAGGGCTGCAGATCCTGTAGCCCAGTCCTGTTTGCTGGGGTTGCCAAGAACGTAAAGGGGTCTAGAAACATCCGTCTTGCCCCCTTTAATATTTATGGCGAGCTCAGGGCTCTAGGTAAAAAGACCATGCGGGGGAGGAATGGACGAAGCGTGTTTTTCCCTGCAGCGGAAAATGCCTTCAAGCTCCCCCATACCCAGCCCGCCCCCTTCCCGAAGCCCAGGCCAAGCGGGCCAGGAGGGTGGGTCTGGGGTAAAGGCCAGGCCGCCCGGGCACCCCGCGGCGGACCCGCCCCGCACCAGGGGAGCCGGGAGCCCCGCGCCGCCGGCCGGCAGGGGGGGTGTGGGGGCCGAGCGCCCCCGCCCCCGCGGCCCGCCCCCCAGTCCGGCCTGTGATTGGCTTGGGGGGCGCATGTGCCCGCCCCGGCGAGGCGGGGAGGGTCCCCTCCGGGAGCCCAGTGGGCGGAGGCGAGGAGGGGGCGGGGAGAGCGGGGCGGCCGGCCGGGAGCCAGCGAGCGAGCGAGCGAGGGGGAGGCGAGCCGGGTTCCCGAGCGGGTGCGGGCTCCGAGCCTCGCGGAGAGATCGCCGGGGAGCGGCGAGGGGGGCGGAAGGCGCGGGCTGCGGGAGGGACGGCCGGTCGGACTCCGCGCCGCCGCCGCCGCCGCCGCCGCGCGCAGCAGAGGCGCCCGGGCTGCCGCCCGCCCTCGCGGCCCCGCAGCCTTCCGGGAGGAGGCGGCGCGGAGCGGCGGGACGCGCTCGGCTCGCTCACCTGCCGGCGCCTGCAGGCGCGGGCGCGGAGGGCCGGTGCGGGCCCGCCGGCTCCGCGGGCGAGTGAGGACCCGGCCGCCGGCGCCGCAGCGCAGCCGCCCCGAGCGCCCCGACTCCGCTCGGGGCGCCGGCCCCATGGCGACCGGGCTCGGGGAGCCGGTCTACGGACTTTCGGAAGACGAGGTGAGCGGCGCCGGTCTCGCCCGGGACTCCCCAGGGAGTTCCTGCCCGTGCCGGCAGGGGGTGGGGACTGGGCGACACCTGGGGTGCGCGTCCCCGCGCCGGCTGGGGAACCCCCGACGCTGGGGCGGGGGGACCGGGGGGAGTGGGGGGGCCTCGGTCCGGCAGCCGCGCGTCTGGCGCCCCCGCCCCTGTCGGCGTATTGTTTGTAAATACAGCGGCGCGACGCCCTGGGAGCCCGGGGTTCGCGCGGCCGCTCCCCGCTTTCGGGGGGAGGAGGGCTCGAGCGCCTCTCGGCTGGCGCGCTCCCCTCCGGCTGCGCGTCTGCGGGGCTGCTGGGCAACTTTCTGCCGGTCGCCCCTGCAGCCCGGCGTCCAAGATGTGTGTCTCGTCTGGGTCGCTACTGGGGACCCGCGCCGTTCTGGGGAGCCAGGGGCCGCAGGGGAACCTCAGTTGTCTCCCCCTGGAACTTTCTAGTGATTGTGTCAGCAAGTGCCCTTAGGCATCTGTGTGCTGGTCACGGTGGCGATGCGTGGAACGCTCGGAGCTGTGCTTTTGTCCTTCTGTCTTGCAGTCTAAACCCAGGACCGTGGAATTCGGGGTCTTCTTGGTGGGGACGGGAGGTCTGGGACGGTGGCAGGTGCTTCTGGAAACTTGGAGGAAGCTTTCAGCCCTGCCATTTTTTTCCCTCCTGAGGATTCCAAGCCCAGCACCTCCAGGGCGGGTAGAGAGACGACAGCTCTATTGATCCCTTTTATTAATAAAGCAAACTAAGGAAGCCACGCCCCCAAGGCTGTCGGGTGGCCTGGAAAGGGCTTTGTTTTTGCCCTCACTCCCTCCTCGCGGTTTCCCACTCCCCTTTTGGAAACACTACTGCTAAATCACTGCTTAGCTCTCGCTCCACCAGCCTTGCTCGGCTCCAATTGGTGTGTTGCTCTGCCAAAAAGGGGGGTGGGAGGCCTGTCGCGGGCGCGGCGTGACAGGCGGGCTGGAAGGAGCAGGTAGGAGGGGTTTGCCATCTGGCCGGGTAGGCGCTCAGGTCTGGCTCTCCTTTCCGAGGTGAATTTACAACCCCTGAAGCATTACTCAGCAGGAAGGTATTTCCTATCCTCGTTGTGCATTTCATGAAAAGTTGATGCCTGGAAATTCAGGCTTTCTCTTTCTCCTTTATTTTCTGAGGTTCCCCCCTCCCCCCTTTTTCTGGTGATGGGTGGAGTTAGTGGAAAGGCAATTATTTGAGACATGCCCACGTTATGGCTTCTCTCTCACCATCTCTCCTACTCTGGTATGGGTGTGTGTGTGTGTGTGTGTGTGTGTCCGCTCCCTAAGTGTGTAATGGACTAGGTATTTTGGGGCTGGGGAGGGTGTTTGGGGACAGTAATTTTTTTTTTCCTAAGCGGTGCTAGTAGGTAAAGCTTGCTGTGGTATGTATTTTATCAAAAGAATGGTCGCAATGCGAATAATGTGTGATTTGTGTCTTCGATTATGTCACCATGCTGTGCTTGTATGAAATTTCCTTTTCAATGTGCGGTTACCTGGGGTGTGGTGTGAAAAGTAGCAGTGTTTCACAGACCCGGGGATTCTCCTCTCCCTGACTTCTGTCCTCCACGAGGAGCTTTCTCTTTCATTCTCTACTTCTCCATTTAATTAGCTGTAGAGGGCAGGCAGTGAGCTTTTACAGAGGTGCTGAGATACAGACATTCTTAAACAAAGGGCTGGAGGTATACTGGGGCATGAAGATGGCTCATCTGAGGTTTTTTAAAAAAAATGATTATTGTTAAAACACCCTAAAGTAAATCAACAAATATTTTATGCAGTGTTTCGGGAAATGTAACTGGGCGCAGGCATGACATGCCTGTCACTGTTGTCTGTGCTTTGTTTGCATTTACAGCTAGTGTTAGTATCTGTGGAGCACATCTTGCCGCTTATTTCTGCATGAGTCAGTGCTGATCTTAACCTGTGTTTAGTGTGAAAGTGAAGGGTGGCATATACACAGAATCAGAGGTATGTATGTGTGTGCATGTGTGTATGTATGTGTGCATGTATGTATCTGACTGCATTCATGTCTGCATGTTGCTTGAGGGATATTTGGGACTGCGGATGGACCTGCAAGAAGAGATGATGCCTTTAATGGACTGAGTGATTACCGTGATGCTCCTACCACTTGGCCCCACGCACATGATATCACAAGAGACAAATTACCTTTGTCTTTTTCAACTTTTCCTACTAGAGAAAATAAGGCAGGGCTGTTTGGGTGCTTTCACATTTCTCTGGTGTTTGCTTTTTATGGCAGGTTGCAGGCTGTCAGGTTGCTCTTTGGAAAATTAGGGAATGCCTTTGTAGAATATTAACAACATTGTTAAATTTGCACAACTTGTTTTGTCTCCTTGAATCAGTCTGTGTAAAAAAACAAATGGAAGAATTTACCAGGCTTTTAAAGTAGCATGCCTGATAAACGTCAGGGCTGTTTTGCCCAGGCGTGTGAAAGACGGATGTACTACAGTTTACACACTTGGTGCACCACTGAGCATCACATTGTATAAGATATTTTGATGGTTGTATAGATGAGTCACTCAGTCAGACTCTGCCTAGCACATTTCTTAAAAGTAAGCTTGCATTTTCATTGGAGATTGAAGAAAAGCAGTGTTTTCAATATGAGTTTCTATCCCATCTCATAAAGAGTCTTTACCTCTAAACACTGCCGATGAAACATGACATTAGCCTAGAAAATAGCTGTGCCTCAAGACCGAGGGCATTATTCCTGGGTGCATCCAGTTTGTAGAGTGAAATATTAAATGCTTGGTGTTGAGTGCCTGAGCTGTTTATTTCTTTTGTTACTGTTTTTATTGTGTCTTTCTGGCTGAGTTCCTCTGGTGTGTTATAGTTCATATTCACTGTGATTTCATCAGGTCAGTTTAGGTAACCAAATTTGAAATCCCCGTCAGTTGAAAGACTTCTGGTGTTGGAAGGATTAACAGATTAACAAAAGTTCAGATTCAGGGCCCAGGATCAGGTTTGGTTTGGAATTAGAACAGTTTGGACCAGTTTCTGCATTTGGCTGGGATCCTTAGTGGCTTTTGTTTTGCTTTTTTGTTTTTATTTGCTTTTTTGGCGATCTGTAGCTCCTCTTGGCATGGGTTACTTGTGAATATTACTGTTAACCTGAAATCTTTTATTACAACATCTTAGACAGGTAACCTTTATTGAAAAAGTTTTGGAGTGAGTGAAATACTGAAGTTTGCTGACATGGGATGGTGCTTTGATACTCTGCCTCCTTATTGTTACAAAGTGTGGATCGTGGACTGTTTTCATGTGCTTTCTCTGCATCTAGCAGCATTAAGCCGGAGGACACACTTGCTATCTCATTTAATCCCTATGCTTTGATTTATGTAGAAGGAATGGAGGTAGAGAGAGGTTAAGTGACTTTCATAAGGACACACAACGAGTAAGTTATAGAGTGAGGATTTGAACCCAGTTCACTTGGTCCCATAACCCTGTTTTTAACTGATCCTTCTCTTCCAAGTATCTTGAAAGGTCTTTATAGTTGAATTATTCAGGATAATGTAAGATAGAGATAAATGCCAGCAGTGGTAAATGGTTGGCCTCTAGGCCAGAACTGACCAGGAGCCTTGCTAGTGTGGTCTCCACAGTGGTTTTTTGTTTGTTTGTTTTATTTTTAAAGGAAAGGTACAAGCAGGAATGCAGGCGAGTAGGCAGGCAGGCAGGAAGAGAGAGTAGGAAGAAGCATCTTTATTATTTAGTTATTCACATTGGTTGCTTCCCACCTGTTGGGTCCAGAGCTTGAACCCAGGGGTGTGACGCTCTCCTTTGGAAGCAATTGACCTAACTGCTGCTCCACCAGGGCACGTCATAGTTTTAAGCACGGGAATTTTCATGGAAAATGGTAAATATCTGACTTCATCGGGAGCTCCATTCTCACCTGGTAATGATTAGCAGCCTGCATAGTAGGCGATGGTGCTGTAGTTCACAGTCTTTCCTGCCCTCTTTTGTCTTAGGGGTCTCTGTCCCCATTTGCAAAGAATCACCCACTTTATAGCCAACATGTAAGACTAGTCTTGGCATAGATAGCCTGTTTTTTTATGGAGATGCTGTCAGTTTTAAGGTGCACCATTATTTTATGTGATGGCTAAGAAAAATATTGCTCTCAGTCTATGATACATTGTTGCTTTGATGAAGCATCCTTCAGAGATGTTAAAAGGCGAAAACCTGGATGTTTCAGAATTTCTGAATTCTCCAATTAGGTACCAGGGGTCACCCCAAGGCAGCCGTTTCGATCCCCGCTGTCATCAGCACCTTGAAGTCAACAGCTAGTCAGATTTCTGCTTTTCTGCCTTTGAGAAAGGAGTTCGCATCAGGGAAATGCTCTGATGTGGATGGTAGCAGAGAAGACACAGGGAGCCTGGGTGATGTGCCCCCTGAATAGCCACCTGTAAGTAATCAAGAAGAGTTGTTAATTTTTAAAAAGTGGCCCGAGGGTGCTTTCAAGAGATGCATGTCATCTTTGCGGCTGTGCAAAATGGTCATAAGATTGCTTTCAGAAAGTGCAGTTAGATATCGTTTGGGTCTGAAGGTAGATTCTGAAAGACAGCTTTCTGGAGGAAGGTAAGATGAGGCGATCATCCCAGCTCCAAATGTGGCCGAGTCAGGCCCCGCGCCCTCCAGTGACAGCCTGTGTGGAGATGGCTAACATTTCTGAAATATACCCTAGAAGGGCCGAGGTTTTGTGGTGACATTTAAAACCATTTTAAAATTTGGCAAATTGATGGGTTGCTTTAAGTTCTGCTCATTAGATATCTTTCAAGGGCCAGCGGAATTTGTGAATATCAACAGTGTCATTGACATGCTATTTTACTGAATCAGAATGCTTATTTGAATTACTGGTCCTGTTACAGAAAAGTTCTTAATTGAAGGATTCAAAATGCTTTTGTCCACAGGAGCGAGGACAGTGGCAAAATGGGAATCAGGCGATAGCAGTTTCTTTACTGTGAAGAACACAGTTTCAAGGCCAGTGATTGAAGGGCACTCAAGCACAGCTGCAGTGCACCAGTGAGTGCCCCTGTCACCTGGACATTTTCTGGGAAAAGTGTTTTGGGATTTGAGGAACAGCAGCATGCCATGCACACCCAGACACACACAGACATGTGTTAGATGCATGCACATATATATGCACATATGTATGTATGCGAGAAGTAATAATGCTTTCAGGGGTTATGTGAAGGATAGATTTAGAATGTGACATCGTTGCAACCCTGCTTTTGAGTTCCTACTCCGTTGCTTCTGCACTAACTGTGAGGGGAAGAAACTTTATTGCTAATCGAATCACCTCTCTGCATCATGCAGCTGTTTAAATACTATTAGCCCTATTCACAATAGCTAAACCCTGGAAACTACCCTAAGTGTGCCCAATGTCAGATAGATGGATAAAGAAGATGTGGTACATATATGTAATGAAATGCTACACAGTCCTTAGAAGATAAAACCCTGTCATTTGAATCAACATGGATGGAAGTAGAGGGGATGATTCTAAGTGAAATAAGTCAGAAGGAGAAAGATAGATGCCAGATGACCTCACTCATGGGTAGAATGCGAATAGACAAAGGAACAGATGAAACAAAACCGACCCTTGGACATTTGCAACAAAACTGAGGTTACCAATAGGGAATGGGATAGCGGGCGGGGGCAAGTGGTGGCAGAGCCCACGGGACTGTGGTGAAGAACACTTGGTGATGTGGTGGAGGGTGGGGTATGTTGACATATCTGAGGAATAGGGAAACTGCAATATGGAGAATCTACACATTCGAGTTTATTTTAATTTGTAAAACAAAGTTACTGCAATAAAACACTAAAAAAAGAAATCAGGAAAACATGGGAGGGTTTAACTATTAAAAGAAACAAATTTGTTTCTCTTTGATAGAGTAAAATATATTATAATTTCTATGAGTTAAAAGATCTATTTATACAGATTTCAATGCTGCTTTTCAGTGCTGGGATCTAGATGAGTTGGCAGCATTAAAAGATTCTCACTTAAAAGAGTTTTCAAACTTTTGGATGGAGGTCTTTGAGGTAGATTTTTTTTATCAGGCTGATAGATTTGTTAATTGGTGATAAAGCAAGCTAAGTATTGCTCTTTTGACAGTCTGTTCAAGAGGATCAAAATAATAAATGGATATTACAATGGTGATAGCATTAGGGTAATAGGATTAAGGAGATGTGATTGAATGTTACTCTCCGTTTTTGTATTATTTCTCTTCCAGGTCACAGTACAACTAATGTATTTCATCTTCTGACTATAGGTGGCAATGTTTCTACTGTTTATTTGTCAGTGATGTTACTCCTGGAAGTTGCTTGCTGGTGGAATGTGGAAATGAGAGCATATTTTAAAACAAGATTTAGAAAACAGTGTTTTCCTACAAACTGAAAAAAAATCAGTTATTTAATAAACACAGCTGAAGTGATTTTTTCCCTTGTGGACAGTATCAGAAATCATCAGTTTTCCAAGTTTTTCAAGGTTCCCCTTACCCAGGCATACTAACATTTGGGGGAGAGACTGGCGTTTATTTAATTAGCTAATTTTAAAGGGAAGATGCAAGCAGAAATGAAAGCATGTAGGCAAGCAGGCAAGAAGAGGGAGAAGGAAGAAACATTTATTGTATTTCGTTGTTCATCTTGGCTGTTCCCCTGCCCCCATCCCTGGGCTTGGGTCTTGAACCTGGGTCCTTGGGATGTATATGGACTGTGTCCTGTGGCCTTGTCCACCAGGCCACCAGGGAGCAACAGCAGGCATTTAGATTTAGGGAAAATACTGCACAGCATACGAACACGCAGAAAAGTCCTCTCGAGACCACCGTCCCAGCCTTTCTCCTCAGGTGTTTAGGGACTTCTCAGTCACTCTCCTTTTGCTGTGTGGACTGTGCCATGCCAGCTGTCACCGACTTTGAGACGAGCTACTCAGACCATAATTCCTGGGTGTTTGATGACTAGAGATAGTCTTGATTCCTGAGGCGTGAGGGGACTCACCTTTTGGCTGAGAGAGGAGCAGTGTCTGTGTGGGGGCCGGGGGCACTGACTCCATGAATATATAGGATCTCATTGTAGTGGTGATGCTCTGTTCAGAACCGAGGGGCCTGCAGCCTTGCTGGTACTGTAATACCTTCAGGCGAGAAAGCTGTGTTACATAAGCATATCTAGGGTAACTAGCTTAAAGCCAACACTGGAGTCGCCTTTTTGTCCCTGACTCCAGAGACCTTGCCAAGTTTAATGGGGAGGCTATCAGATTCCCTGGCTGTCAGCACATTAAGTGTTCAGTGACTTCTTGGCAGGCAGGCAGGCAGGCATCCAGGGAGAGATTTCGTACGCTTTTTATACCTCCAATTCACCAAGCAGAAAAGGCCATTCAAAAGTGAGTTTTCTCTTTTTTTCTAAGGAAAGATGCAGGCAGGAGTGAAGGTGAGCAGCAGGCAGACAGCCAGGCAGGAAGAGAAGGAAGGAGGCATGTTATTTGATTTAGTCGTTAGTCTTGATTGTTTTACCTCTGCTCCAGGTCTCGAACTAGGGACCTTGGGACTTTGTGAACTGCGCCAAGGTGGACTAGACCATTCGACCACCAGGGCACGCCGAAAGTGAGTTTCCTTTTGTGTAAAATGCTCTGCGGTGAAATCCGGCCTGTGAAGCTGGAACTTGGAGGGGCTTTTAGGGATGGCGGCCCCATGAAGAGGATGGACAAACGAGGGACCTGTCCCTTTCCTGGTCAGGGCAGTGTCCCCTCCTCATGACTCATCGGGGCTCTGCAGACCTGTGTTCTCCAGCACACTGAAGTGGGATTTGGATCTGCTCAGCGGCCCTGGCCTGTGGCCCCGTCCCACCTGCCAGGTGGGGACCCTGTGCTCCGTCTCCCTGCGCTTGGGAAACTCCGGCTGAGTGCTCCCTCCTCCTCCTCTCTCCTCCTCCCCTTTCCAAGAAAAAAGTCAGTACAGGTTCTGCACAGACAGGGTCTGTGTGGACGGGCTCCTTTTATTCCCATGTGTCAGTTTCGTGTGTTCTTTAATGCTGGAAGTCATTTTGCTCTTTTGGTTCCAGAAAACGAAAGCAAGGCCTAAATTATTTAGAGAATGACTTTGCTTAGCCAACTCAGTGCTAACTGTTTGCTGCGCGTGTCCTGCTGAATTAAAAGCTGCTCGTGCTTAACTCACAAATCTCCCCACTGCCTTTAGAACCGAAAGAATGGACATTTGCTGAAAATCCCTGCTTTTGCTTTTCTTTTTTCTACTATAAAAGAAAGACAGGAGAAAGAGGAAGAAGAATCTTTATTTTTTAATTTTTAATTTAGTTATTCACACTGGCTGTTTCCCTCTGGACCCAGGACCCTAACCCAGGGGTGCGTGACTTGCTCCTTTGGAGGCGATTGACCCAACCGCTGATCCAGGTGCGCCCGTTTCCTTTTCTAAGTGTCCTTTTTTTTTTTTTCTCTGTTAATAAGTGATTTCTCTTTGGGTGTCATCAGTGCTCACTTCACCGTTGGAGGTTTGTTGGGAAAAGATGTGAAGTTTACAGAAAAGAAAAAACTGAGAATCAGTTTGCTTCCTTTTATCCTTTCTCTGTTCCTCTGGTGTTTCATGTGTTGTGTGTGAAGATTAGATGCCAAGTCAGATGTTTGGTTTTAAACTTTGACCTGGCTGTGTTTCCTCCCCCTCGTTAATGCCCGAGGGTAGATGGATGTGGCTCTGGAATCCAGCTGCATCTGGAGGGAGCGGAACTGTTGGTTTTGCATTCTAGAGTATGTTCATGCTGATGATGGAGAAATCGGAATGTGCCACGTTACGTGCCTTTCCAAGAGAAGTCTTACATTTCGGTGACTGTCCTTAGTGAAAGAGAACCCTTTAAGCCGGCATAGGAACTCTTCCTCCCTTGCTTTGAGAAGTGCGGTAGAGAGGAGTCTTGTGCCCCCGTGGCAGCGGTGGCTGGGCTGGCAAGTTTTGAAGAATCTCTAATAACACGGAGATGCCAGCAATATAATGTGCAGAGGAGTGGTGCCCTGGTGGAATGAACACAGCTGGGTTCCCTGCCTCCCCGCGCATTCCACACATGTCCCAGGGGTGGGGGACAGGACTGGAGGGGAGAAGAACCGAGATGAACAACTCAATAAAAATAAATGAATGTTTCTTCTTCCTCTCTTCCTGCCTGCTTGCCTTCATTCCTGCCTGCACCTTTTGTTTAAAAACAAAAAGTAGAAAAGGTTGGTGATGAAACAGTAGCTGCAGTATTCCCGTTGTGTCTATGCAGAGGAAAAATGGACTGTATCCCAGGATAGTAACGGTGGTTATCTGAGCAAAGGGATATGGGTACTTTTTTGCTTATTGTATTTTTAAATATTGTTTGTTTCCACAAGGAACGTCAGCTTTTTTTTTTTTTTTTTTTTTAATTATAGGCAGGAATGAAGGCGAATAAAGGCAGGCAGGCAGGGAGAGAAGGAGACTAAGTGCTTCATTTAATTCTATTTAGTTGTTCATCTTGGTTGTTCCTGTCAGTCCCAGGCCATGAACCTGGGGCCTTGGGATGTAGCGGACTGCACGCAACGCCCACTCCCCCAGGGCGCACCTAAATAAAACCTTAATAGAAAAGTAAGCTTAGAGGTGAAGTTTAAAAACCTCCCAATCGTGTGTGCTGCCAGCTTTTGATACAAACTAGAGCACTTGTCCAGTACAGATGTACGTTATGGTGTTTGTTTAATGGAGCACACTGTTGACCAAGGGTCCCCTGGGTATCCAAGTCTCTCGGGGCCATTATATTGCCTGTCTCCTCGTGTACGAGTCCCCGCCAAGGTGGGAAGTGGAGGGACAGGTAAAGAGCTGCATCTTTTTCAGCGAAAGTGACCGGTAAATTTATTCCTTTTTGTTTGTTTACTTGCAGCTTGCAAAAATAGATGTTTCATTTTCTCTGTTATCACTAGGGCCCTGAGCATTTGTCTTGTCATCCACCTTTACAGAAAAGACACTTCACTCTTGAGTCGTGTTTTGTGGTCTCTGAAGTGGTCTTGTGCGCATCATGAAAGTTGTGAGGTGTGATCCAACTCCAGTCTGAATTAGAGACCTTGCTGCTTGGCTGCAGCGTGGAACGGTCTAAGACGTCAGAGTGGGCGCGCCTGCTTCGTCGTAGTCATCTGTATCAATATCTAAGTGAGCGGGGGGCGCGTCTCAGCTCTGTCTTCACGTTGACCTGTCCTGTGCAGCCAGTGTCTGTGTGACCCCGAATGTTTCGTGGCGGCCCCCGCCCAGACACAGGGTGGAGGTGACACACGCTACGTGCTCCCTCACCTTGCGGTCTCTCCCCCCCTCCCCCATTTGCCCGTCCTTTTAAAATTTCTGAAATAAGGACGCATCTGACAATTGATGTGTGTGTTTAGTGGGGTGCTGGGTTCCTTGCGTTTACATCACACTCTCCCCAAGTTATGGCTTAGAATTGTGGCGCTTGAGGTGGCCAACCTGTCTGTGCATCGTGGTGGTCCCTGTTCTGTGGCTGGTTATTGGTGGTTGTCATGGAGGCCCTACTCATATCTGACTTGTTCAGTTATCTGTGCACCTGCCTACCTGTCTGTCTTTCACTCACCTGGACAATAAGGATAGGTGCCACCTCACTGATGTCATCAAGGGATCACCTTTTCTCTACATCTCTATCTACAGTCTGGCCTTTTCAGCATCCTTGTTGGACTGAGGGTGGTTCCCAATGACAGTCATAGCTCTTGTTCTTTCTGTCTGTCTGTGTGTGGAGGAAAGAGAATGGCTTCCTGTGGCTTTCTCTTTTTTTAAAGGAAAGGTGCAGGCAGGAATGAAGATGAGTAGTCAGGCAGGCAGGAAGACAGAGGAGGAGGAAGCATCTTTATTTTTATTTAGTTGTTCACAGTGGTTGAGTGGTCGTGTCCCCCCGCCTTCCCCAACCTGGACCCAGGAATCAAACCCAGGGGTATATGATTTGCGTTCCTTGGGAGGCAATTGACCTAACCACTGCTCCACCAGGGCTCACCCCTGTGGCTTGCTCTTCAGATTAAGGGAATCATATTCCCAGAATCACCCAGTTAGCTTTCTGGTGTATCTCTTTGGCCCACAGAGGCTTGGATCTACTTATCAAACCTCAAGCAGCCAGTGGCGAAAACGGGGTGTGATGACCTTTATTGCTTTGATGGCCTCCCACTGAGCTGGGGTGAAGGTCATGATGAGTCCTGTGGTCCACCTGTTGGCTAGTTCTTCCACCTGCAGATCAGTGCCATCAGAAGGGCCCTGGACTTCATGAAGTGACTTGCCCCCATTCCCCAGGGAGGCAGCTTGACTTGTAGTGTTAGCTGCTGCAGGTGTCTCTGGGGGTTCTTTGGCTGTTCTCTTATCTGGAGTAGTTTGTTTCAAATGATGTGGTGACTGGCTGCTCCACAGGTTATAGTCCGCAACCCCACCCTACATGGCAATAAAGAAAAAGGCACTGCACTCCGCCTCCCATGAGAGGAGAAGGAAAAGAAGAAAACGCGGTGTGGTTGCTGGCAGAACTAGGTAACAGGGATGCCTGGCCTCAGTTAGCCAGCCTGGCGACTTCTGACGCTCATCTCTTGGTCCCTGTCCTCTCCAGCGGTGTCGGGGCGGGCAGGCTCGGGTCTGGCCCAGGTGTGAGTTTGAGGCATCAGGGTTGATGGGGTTTAACAGCCACTGACTGGTGTCCTCTGAGCTGGGTGTTTGTCAGTGCTGATCCCACGAAAACGTAGGTGCTGCTTTGTTTGCTTCCATTCAGTTCCATAAAGCAGCGAAGGCAACCAACGATCTTATCTAGATGATGTCTCTGGGTCTGGGAGTTTCTCTTCTTAATGACAGGTCTCGCTGCCTTGCTCATCCCGTGTTTCAGCCTTGAGGTGATTTTAAAATGTCCTTCAGTGGAGAGTCACACAGATTGGGTCCAGCAGACAACGGGTCACTTGAATCCATTCTACCTTTGCTCTGGTCTTTCCAGAATAGCTGACTTTCCCGGAATGGGACTGTGGGACTCATGGCACCCTCTCCCTGTGCCCCCCTCTCCTCCTTCCAGTCTTATTTATAGCACTTCTCTCTGTCCCAAATCTTCCATTGTTAGGGCTCTTGATTGCCGGTACCTGTTACTGTTTCTGACAAATTTAAGCAGCAGGGGATTTGTTGAAGGCATTTGAGGTGGTGGCGGAGTACCTACAAGTGTGGAGAGCCAGGTCTGGACACTGGGCAGGGGCTCGGGGGGCTGGACAGCAGGATCACAGCAAAGAGCCACAGGAATTGGGACTCCCACACGGACTGTCACCTCTGATCCTGATCTGTGCCCTTCTCTGGGTACCGGGTGGGCCCCCTCTCCTGTAGATGCATCAGCCATTCTCCGTCCTGCCTGCACTGGGGTTCCTCACAGCCACACTTATCGTTAGTGATCCTGTAGGACTCAGAAACGGTTGTCCTCGTGGTAGTGGTTTGCACAAAGCGAGACCAGCACAGGGACGGGGCGTGGCGCCAAGTCCTGTGGAGACCAGGTGTGAGGGCTCTTTTCCACGGGGCCACACATGTGCACCGCGCACCTCTAGCCACAGTCGGTGCAGCAGGAATGACATGTCCTCTGCCAGGGTTTCCACTGGGGACCGGTCATGTACGTGCCTTCTGCTCGCACGTACTGAAATTCCAGGCTGCTAGAAGGAAGCCAGGTGTTCAGCATAAACACGGTTTGCAGACAGTCCAGGTACAGTGATGCGCAGCCAGTGTTTCAGGGAAGTTTTGCGTCACTGGAGGGAACTGTTTACCATTCACATTCCCAGAAGGCAGCCTGGAAGCAGGTCTTTCTAAGGGCAGCAGCGGTCTCAGGTCCGCGACACCCATTCATTCATTCACTCATCCTCTATCTGTCTCTCTCCCCGCCCCCACCCTCCCCATCTTAGAACCCGGTGCCCCAGGGAATCCACTGCCTGCACCTGCTCCGAATCCACTGAAGTGGGGGCTTCACTGCATTCTTTCCTGCAGTTGGCTCTTTGCATCTGCTGGGCCAGCTCGAGCTTGAGCAGGAGCCTCGGCTTGACCAGCCCCAGTTCTGTGCCCTCACCCTCCTGCCGGGAGAGGGCACGAGGATTTTTTCCCTCTTTGAAAGCTTGGTTTCTGTAGTGGGAGATGAGTGCAGCCTCTCATCCGAGCTCTCACTGCAGGCACGCCCTGGCGGCCTGGTGGTTAAGCCCGTGGCTCCTGATGGCATAGTCTGCGTCAGAGCCCAGGGACCTGGGTTCATGGCCCAGGAGGGATGTGGTGGGGTGGCGGGGGAGGAACCACTGACATGAACAGCTAAATGGGTGGCTGCACGCTTCTTCCTCTTCTCTCTTGCTTCCTTCCAATAAGTAAATAATTCTTCAAAACAAAACCAAAACCAAAACTCACCCTGTGGGGAATCTCCCACGTAGAAAATTCTTTCAGATGCTGGGCAGAATGGCACCCCTCTGCCCAGAGGACACCCTTTTTTAGGGTGAACCAGGCCGCCGCAGGCACGATGAGTGATTGTCAGTGTGAGGCCCGGTGGTGGTGACTTGGGTGCTCAGAGGCGGTGGCATGTTTTTTCAAATCCATGCCTCGAGGAGGCAGAATGTACGCCCCGGTGCTTTGGAGGTGGTTTGGGGGTAGAATATTCCAGACAGAAGGAATCGCAAGCCCAGAGGTCCGGAGATAGGGACAAGCTCCAGGCCCAGAAAGAAAGCCAGCGTGGCTGGAACGTGGGGGCAGCGAGGCAGGAGGTACGGCAGGACAGACAGGGCTGTGACGCCACCAGGGAGGCTGGGGCTCTCTCTGTGCCCCAGTGGGAAGCCACGGAAGGTTTGTGACTTGGAGCAGCCCTGTGGAGAAGGGATAGGGAGGAGGACAAGAATGGAAATGGGGCCCTGTCACCCTGGGACAGGACAGGTTGGGTCAAGTCCCATATGTCCCAACATCCTGGGCTCCTGGGGAGAAGTGACTTCTCAGTTTTCCTGGTTTTGTTGTGGTGTTTTCACCTCTGGACACCCAGGCCATTGTCCTTGATCTGGAGCCCAGATGACAGCTTCAGGCAGATGCTCGCTCCTGTTGGGGCAGTGGCTGTTTCCACTGTTTCTTTGTCCTTTTCAGAATAGGTGGGAATAAAGCCCAGTGTAAAAAGACCAAAGGTGAGTGTGTCTTGTTCAATGTGTTTGCCTCCTGGGGGGCTCGGAGAGGCAGGTGGTCTTTTCACTTAGACTTTCAGGGAAGGAGAATAGTTATGAGAAACAGTCTAAGCCATGGTACAGATGACGGCTGCTCATGTCTATAAAAACTAGAACTCAAGAGGATTTGTCTGTACATACGTCCACACACACACGGAGACACGTTTATTTTTTGGACCAGTCAGTGTGAAGAGATTGTCTGATCGGAGACTCTGACTTGATCGGATCGAGCACTCACCCGATGGTGTCCTGGCGGCTGACCAAAGTGACCAAATGACCTGCAGCCCTTGCTCTGAGACGCTGTTTCAGAGAGATGCTGTGGTCAGAGAAGTAGTAGAACTAACTCTACAGGACCGTGCTGTTGAATCTGGTGTGTGGGGACGGGCAGAAAAGATGGGGTGCCCCGCTTCAGACAGTGACCCCTGAACGGAGTTTGAGATGAAAATCAAATAAACTAATTTGAGCACTTTCCATCTGCGAGGTGCTGACATACATGTATAGGAAAAAGGTCCTCCCATAATCCTCACCACCAGCCTTTTATCTTCTTTTTATAAGGGTGGAAACAGGCATCAAAGCCGCTAAGCAACCTGAAGGCAGCCGTGGGTGGAGGCCGGTGGGGTGGCGGGCCAGCTCACGGAGTGGCCGAGCCTGCTTGGGGAGCTGGGACTGCGGCTCTCTGACACCCGTTCTGAGAGTGTTTCTGGTGCTCGCTTGCAGCACACACGGGGGAGTGGGTTGGAGTGGGTTTGACAGGGAGCAGGACTCCCCGGGGCCCAGTGCTGCCAGGGGGAATGCAGACGCAGCAGGAGGCGGGCTGCGTTGGACTGGGTCACTGATTCATTAGGCGAGGAAGGGGTTTCGGAGGGCAGGTGGGTGGGAGGAAGGGAGAAATATGCATCTATTAAACACCTGGTCCAGTGGTTCTTTTTCACTTGGGAACAGTTGGCAACGTCTGGAGACCTTTTTGACTCACAGTCCGGGAGGTGCCTAGGCATCCAGTGGGGAGAGGCTCCTGGGGCAGAACATCCCTGCACAGCAAAGACCCCCCCGGGGCTGGCGGCGCCAGGTTGAGAAACTGCCGTAGGAGCTGTCGGTTTCACATGTTTATGCTGCGAACCAATCATGTGGGATTAGCAATACGTGTGCGCACGTGTTCCAGAGGGGAAAACCGAGGCTGAGAGAGAGGATGCTCTAGAGACCAAAGCTGCTTAGCTGGTAAGTGTCAGGGTCGGAATTTGAACCCGGTCTCATATGTCAGAATGTGGATGTGCCTTTTCCAGGGCTGGGAAGCACTGCTTTGTTCCTCAAGCCCCTGAAGGAAGAGGCACGTTGGGTCCAGTGGTTCTTTTTCTGTCGTGCTGGCTCCAGACTGGAGGAGGCAGGAAGGAAGGAGGTTATTTATACTCACGGCTCTGCATAGGATCGAATTTTCCAGTCCTGAAGGTCTTAGAGCAAGACGTCACAGCAATGTCATCATTTAGATGTTGGCTTTCCCTGCAAATATAAATATGGGAGCACCTACCATTTTTGTTGTTTAAAAATGCTGCTGTTGACACGCCCTGGTGGAGTAGAGGTTAGGACATTCCCCTCCTCAGAAGCAGGGCACATACTCCCGGGTTTGAGTCCCAGGCCCGGGGGGAAGCTTTCAGTGTAAACAACCAAGTAAAAATAAAAATAAAAATAAAGATGCTTCTTCCTTTCTCTTCCTTCCTGTCTGCCTACTCACCTTCATTCTTGCAAAAAAAAAAACCCAAAACAATAAAACCCCCAAAACAAACTAAAAATGCTACTGTTAAATTAAGGAAAGAGAAAATGCAAAAATTATCACGTAAAACCACTTAGTCCCTGTGCATCTTTTTGCAGGCATCTCAATTATTTAATTACTGAGTGTTCTTTTGGAAGGGACACAAAAAAAGCAAATTTGGGGGATTCTTTAGGACAGCTCTGGATTTCGAGCTAGTTGAACTGTTACAAGAACCAGAGGTAAGGAGCCCGTTGGAGAATGTTAGTTTTGTTGCTGTCTAGGATAGCGAGTATGGGGTTTATCATTCTGCCCCTTTGGTCCACTTTGGTTATTATCCTGTTCCAGGCAGTTTTGGGATGTATGTACAACCTTCCTTGCTGCCCTGTGACAGTGGAGCTGTAGGGACAGAGTTCTCATGGTTGAAGTTGTACAATGCATCTCATGGGTATTTTCAGAGTTGTGCATTTTAAGAGCTAGTCTTCGGATGGTCATCTGAGGCCGCCCCACCGAGATGGAGATGGTGCCTTCGTGGGCATGATTTCTGGTTGGCCCTGAGACTGGATTTTTGCCTGAGCACACAGCGCCCTTGTCCTTGGACTTGGGGGCCATCCCAAGCACCACACTTCTGCACCGCTGTGATCTGACCTGTCCTGCAAGGTGCTGGCATGTCAGGGTCCAGGCTGTGATTCTTTGGGGGAAGCTGTTGGCTGTACCTTCCAGTTGGAGGCCAGTTCTGCTGGAAAACGAGCTGTGGAGGGACCGCGTGGTCTGCTCACAGAGTTGGTGGCACACAGCAGGGTGTCAGGCTTTGGGTGAGAGGATCCATGTTTGTTATGGTGGAGAGTGAGACAAAACCAGAGAACATTAGGGAAAAGGGCTTGAAACTTAAGTTTTCTGCTGTTATCTAAGCGCACGTGGTTGCCAGTCTGCTTGTATTACATACAGTGTTGAATTTAAGTTGTTGTTTTTTTTCAAATTCCTTGTTTAGGCGTTCCCTGGTGGAATAGAGTTTGGTCTGCCGCCTTCGTCCAGCACAGTCCACATACCTCCCAGGATCCTGGATTGCATCCCTGGACGGGTGTGGGGTGGTGGTACGCGCACAGCAACAATCGAGATGAATAATAAATAAAATAGAATAAAAGATGCTGCTTCCTCCTCTCCCTGCCTCTGCTTGCCTGCCTTCCTGCCTGTACTTTTCCTTTAAAAATACTCCTCATTTAGGTCACTCATGTAATATGAAAATAGTAATAGGACGTTTTGACAAAGAAACTGAAAGGGTGATATCAATTAAGAGAATATTTCTAAATTTATCCTAATATTGGAGATTATATTTTTGGTTAAAATAGCAAATGTTTCTATCCACTATATCAGTGTTAGTGTTTAACTGATTTGACTTAGTCTTTTTTCCTGTTTTCTGTTCCAGGATTTCCTGGTAGAAGAGTACCTTATTCCAATATTGCTTACCTTAAGAAGAACAATAAATCAGGTATTTCTTTTTCTGCAGGGCGAAGCCAGGAAACAACATAATATAGTTTTAAAGTTTGAATAAAGTAGGCCTCCTTTAGAGAGAACATCAGTGGTGTAGTGTCTTAAATTATTTTTACTATGATTTTTATTTTTTCATTTTTATTATATTAGCTTATTCTACACATTAAAAAAACTCCTGTGTATAGGTTCCTCATTCCTCAGATATATGTCAACACACCCTGCCTTCCACATCACCAAGTGTTCTTCACCTTTGTCCTACTATGATATATTTCTTTACATGTATCCAAACGGAATAGGGGGAATAAACATTTATGGGTCATATATCACCATAGCTATCACGGTGTATGACCAGCATATACATTCATTTAAAATCTGGTTCCCAGACTAACCTGACTAAATTGGCTGCATGAGGTTACTCTGAGAGGTGACATTGCTTTGTGAAAACTGCATTTATCCTCTGTGCTCAGGAAGTGCTGGCTGCCAAGGACAAGCTTTCCTTTCCTGACCCACCCCGTGCCTGCCAGTCCCTCCTGTTTCTGTTTCCCTTCACTCACACTGGAAATCGTTGGATGATGTGATGGAGTGTCAAGACGTAATAGACCTCAAGTCACATTCGCTGTAGACACAGGGGAACTACTGCTGCCATCTTGATCGTGACTGCAAGGTCCCATGGCAGCTCTGGCTGCAGTGGCCGCAACCTAAAATGTACTTGTGTTAATGTATTAGGCCCTTTCTTGCCTGAGGCTTCGTTGTGTTACGTGTGGCCCTGGCTCCTCATATCCTGCAAGGGAAGGGATTCCTGCCATGGGGTGAAGCCACCTCTGCACAGCTGAAGTACTGTGCTTTTTCAGAGTACTGATGGCTCTCACCTGGCACCTGACCCCAGGACCATAGCTACCCTGAGAGTGTCAGTTAGCTCTGAGACATTGTGTGCCTGAGTGGCTGTTTGATCTCGCACAGATCTTGTGTTGACATTACAGGCAGTTTGCGTCTGAAAACTCCCCGGTAAAATCGCACAATTCATTTCATCACTGATCTTTCCACTCCTTAGCCACCCTTTTTCCATTATCACCATCAGATGACCTTGCTGCTTTTCCAAGCAGTAAATGCCACCTCTGTTTTTCTCAGTGCACACAAAAATCAATTACGACGGGCGGTGGAGTCCCTGGCGAGGCGCAGCCCAGGCCTGTGCTCTGCCCGGTATTCAGCTGGTGTCTCCTCTGCGCGTCTGTTGCTGCTCTGATTTCCTGTTAGCTTTGCTCTTCTGGCCTCTTCAGTCTTTTTCTTTCTTGACTTTTTCTTAGCCAGGATGCAATAAAATAAGAATCTTGTATTTACTTTTTAAAACGGATGTGCTGGATGCTGCCTTTCTAGATGGTGTCTTGGAGATGCTGTGCCTGTGCTCTGGACAGGTCAGCGGGGCCAGTGATGTTCTATGGTCATCTTTGCTCTGTCAAAACTGCCTCCTCAGCTAGGTAACAAGTGTTGTTGGCCTCATTATGTTACAATAACACCTCATTAAAAGAGTCTTAACTGGATTGAACACTCATCTTAGTCACTGGGGTTGGCTTTGAAGCTGTTTGTGGGAGTTAAATTTATCCCCTGGCACAGCACACGTGAGCAGCAGTCAGGGTTGGAGGTAACGGGACGTGGGCACGATTCAGTATGGAAGGTTCGAGAAGGTGTCGAAAGATGTCTTGCTGTAGAAACAGGTGCTTAGTCCCGAGATGGCTGTCCTGGCATGCTGGAGCCCTTAATGTTAGCTTCAAAAAGAATCTTCAGAAAGAATGTCCTGTTCTTTCATCTTCACGTCTTGTAGAGTTGGGATCGGGAAAGAAACGTAAAAAATCTTATTCTGCTTTAGCACAAGTAAAAGAGCAGAAATTACTGGCAGATTTTTATACAGTACAAATAAGTAAACATTTTTTTTTCTCTCTCCAGTCACTTCAGTGGCTATTTCCTGTTACATTTTATACATTTTTGAAGGCTTTGTAAATCCTTTTTGAAGCCTCCAGTTTCATGGAGAAAAACTTTCAAAGAAGTTAGCTGGGTCAGGTGATTACTTTGGACACTGACTTCTAGGTGTTAGCTGGGTCAGGTGATTACTTTGGACACTTGACTTCTAGGTGCTAGAAAATGAAATAACCGATTGAGAGCGATACTTCTCGGTGAACGCTGCAGCTTGTTTGGGGATTGGGTTTGTTTTTCAAACTTAGGTCCCCTCATATACACCCACAGTGTAATTCGGAATGTGCCATCGTTCAATTTTTTAAAAATACTTAATCAATGTGAGCATTTAAAGCCCACTCTCTTAAAGTCAATTAGAATCTAAGTGTATTTGGTCTCTGTTAAGAAAGAACTAGAGTAAAACAAGTGAGAAGTAGGCATAAAAAAATATAAGCTTCACGGATGCAAGTTGATGTGGGAATGACGTTGCTGCCTTATGGTTTTGATGTACATGTGTGGTCCTAGTTTAAAACTGGTCTGGATCAGAGTTCAAATTCATATATCAAACTTGCAAGTGTTTGAACTCAATTGAGGACATATTTATGAATCTAAGGCTAATCCTTAGGCTTTCAAGAGTGACAATAAAAGGGACCGAGAGCATATCCAAGGACACGGCTCAGCTTTCTGATGCCCTCCAGCTGTTCTCATTGTGGGTTCAGGGAATGACCTAGTCTGACATTTGCTGGTTAAAGCAGTGACTGGGAGTAGAGTGCCCTGCACCATTCATTGCAAGGGCCTGTGAGGGCTCATCTGCCTGATCCGGTACACTCGTGTGCCTCGTTTTTCTGCTAGAGCTGGCACAGCTGGCTTGGGGGGCCTGTGTGGGAGCACCCGTATTACTGGTATACCTTGGATTCCCCCCAAAATAGGGTCCCTCAGCTGAGAAGCAGACATCTAAGCTAGAGAGTTGAAGGAGCATCTCTGTGGGAACCTGGCAGCACTTTTGATATTGGTGCTTTTGAAACTAACTGGTCACACATATTGTCCTTTGTGTCCCAGTGGACTTCTTCATAGTGGAAGCAGGAGAAGAACACATCTTTCAGTGTTACACAGACTGGAGGTGTAGCGAGGGCCTCTGGAAGTTGGCACTTCTTAGCCGTCCTGGGAATGCAGGGGTGACAGCTGGTGGTGGCAGTCGGGGGAGGTAGGTAGGTGGTCTCTGTCCAGGTGGGGGCTGGAACTTGCGGAAGGCAGATGGGCCGGCACCATCTGGCAGCAGGGCTGCAGTGTTTCCCGTGAAAAGAAGCACCACCTGTCAACCGCTTTTCTCTCTCCTGATTATTGGTAGTTTCGGCAGAGAGAGATGGTCAGGTAGAGCGAAGGCGGTAGGTGAAATGTATGCCTGTGATCCTGGGACACACGGATGGAAGTGAGCCGTTGCTCTCAGTTTCTGTCTGCTGTCACTGCTCCCACTGCCTCCGATTGCTCTGCAGAAGACCTGCAGGAGGACAGTGTCACCATTCCCCACCTGCTGTTTGTTCTTCCCTTTGCCCATTGCACGCCGAAGAAAGGGAGCAGCAGCCTAGAGGCATCGGTGAGGTGGGCGGCATGGACAGGCCCTGGAGCGATGGGAATGCACTCACCCTGTTGGTCAGGCACAGGGCAGGACCTCTGACAGCTCTTCTTTTGATTCCCTTGTAACTTAGTGGAACCTACTCATTTTTAGAATCATTTATCAGAAAATGCCTCTCTTCTGCTGCCATTCCTCAGTAGTGTGAACATGATGCATGTGAGCATGATGAGCACAGTGTTTCAGCCTTTATTTCCACACCTTTGCAAGTGGCCAAGCACCAGTGATGTTTGAGTTGGAAAATGGGGGTCCTTCACCAGGAACCAAGTGTTACATGTTGAAGACTATCCGTTTAGTAAGGTGGGAAACTTATTACTAGAAGTACTCCAGAGCTGGTCATTTTTATCTTTTGCTAGCTCAGTTTTAGGAAGCAGTACCAGGGATTCTCCTGGAAGAAAGTTTGGATAGAGGGCAGTACTATGAGTACTCTGGATCTTCCTCCCACTGCAGGTTAAAGAAGCAGGCCTCTTGGAATGCAGGCAGAAAGTGTTCATGCCATCATGCTGAGTGACATGGTACTCTTGAATTTAAAATGATGGTGAACACCCCACTATGATTTATGCAAAAATGGAGATAAGAGCCCTGGAATTCCAGAATGGTGGAGTTAGGGATCTCTGAGAGCTACTCCATAAAAGCATTGAAGACACTGACAAAACCTTTCAGTATCTGCTTTTCTAGAACGCTGAAAGCTAGCTATAGGTTTGGAACAATTGAGGAATCTTTAGAGCGTCTGAGGTGTATTTTGTGGTGAAGAAGTGTACCAGTCTCACTCCCCTACCACAGGCCTTGGGGGCGACAGAGACAGTCTTACAGCTTTGTAGCTGTGAAAACTAACGGTCCAGTAGCCACTGGATGGGGCAGGACAGAGTTGGAGCTCCCCAGAAGGCTCACTCCCAAAGAAATGCCACTATTTGACCTGGTTGGCTGCTTATTTAAAAGCTCTGCTCTGAGGACTTTAATGGACCTGACTCAGCTCACACTGCAAACAGCTCTAGCCCCTGACCATTTGTTGAAAACATTCCGCGGTGATTATTTAATCATAGCTGCCTAAGATAGTGTCGCTAGTGTGGGCCAGCAAGCAGCTGACCAAAATTTACTAAAAGGAAAACTGGGAATGAGATACCCTTGGGGGTCTTGAAAAGGCTAGAGGTTCAAGGTCTTTAGGGAAATTTCCTTAATCATTAGAAAACCACTAAGTGAGCTAAGCAGGAATTTTGGTGGTCATGTACGACAAAAACAATGCAGGCTTTGCAGATTTAATTCAGGATAATCACTAAATAGTTCACAACAGTAAAACTGAGATCCATAACAGTAATTCTGCATTCTTATTTCCAGAACTGAACGTCTAACTTTCAGTAGAATATTATTAGACATTCAAAGACACAGGGAAATAATGGCCCACATACAAGGAAGAGCCATGAGCAGAAGCTCCTTGAGGAAGCTGTAATAGATGTGTTCAGAGAACATTAGGGAACAATGTTAGAGACTTAAAGGAATATGGAATGATTTGTCTCCAGATAGAGAATGTGAATAAAGAGGTAGAGATTTAAAAAAAAAAAAAAAAATTCAAAAGTTACAGTTAACCAAAGAGAAAAATTCACTAGAGGATTTAAACTGGCAGAAGAAAAATCGGTGAATTTGAAGGTCAGTTGAGATTACCCACTTTGAGGAACAGCAACAAAAAAAGAATGGAAATAGGAACAGAATCTTAAAGATCTGCAGGACATCGTTAAGTATGCCATCATACCCCTAATATAATGGGACACCCAGAAGAAGAGGGAAAGGATAAATGGGTAGGAAGCATGCTACAGATATATGCCAACAAATTAGATAATTTAGATGAAATGGAACAGTTCTTAAAATGATACAAATTACATAATCAGCTGATGAATGAAAAAAATTGATAAACCACTAGTGAAAGATTTATTAGTAATCAGGAAGCTTCCCACAGAGAAAACTCCCTGGTTCATATTGGTGAGTTTTGCTAGATATTTAAGGAAGATTAAATATAAATTATTATTCTAAACTGTTCAAAAAAGGAGAAGAGAAGACAGCATTTTCCGGTTCATCTATAAAGCCTCTATTAACTTCATACCAAAACCAGATGAAGATAATCACAAGAGGATTATAGACCAGTGTCCTTTATAGATCTATACACATAAAATCCTTAATGTAAATTCTTAGTAAACTGGATCCAGCTATATATAAAAAGGACTGTATATCAACTGATCAGGTATACTATTCCCAGAAATGAAAACTGGGTTCACTGTTCAAAAAAACCCGAAAAAATAAATAGCAATCCGATATTCTAAACAAAACGAAACCCAACCCTTGGACACTGACAACAGAACTGAGGTTTCCAGAGGGGAAGCGGGTGGAGGGCGGGAACACAGGTTGGTGAGGGTCCAGTAGACATTGGTGAAGGGCTACTAGAAATTTAGTGGTAGGCATGGTATATTACATCTTTGATGCTGAGTAAACCTGCACATCTAACTTACATTATTTTGTAAGTCGACGTTACCTCAACTGAAAAACCTGGCTGGGTAGCTTTGTGAAATTAAAAGTCAATGAATCGTATGCTTTAAGAGGATGTCTTTATGGTGTCTGAATTAAATCTCACTAAAGCTCTTTTTTAGACATAATAACACACATAGAGGCATATTCAGATGCAACTAGGGAATTAGAAATTTACAGGTTAAATTTCTGACTTGTGCAGACTTTGGGCATTTTGTTCCTTGTGTAGAATTCTTAAAACTACATGTTGTTTTCCCTCTCCATCTTCTGACTGCCATGGATAGCGTTTGGTCCCATGTCACTGGGTTAGAGGAGTGGCCTGACTCCCTCAGTTAATTTAAGAGGATGATACCTTCCAGAGGACCATTGGAAAACCCTTCCTAATACCTGAATCCAGGCCTTTCTGTTGGACATGTCAAAAGTTTCTCCGATTCCCACCACTTATAGCTTTGCATTTTGCTCCTTTCTTCCCAAAATCATGCTAAGAAAGTAGTTTATTCTTTTTCAGTTTGACGGAAAGGGACAGACAGGAATGAAGGCAAGTAGGCAGGCAGGCAGGAGGCGAGAGGAGGAAGCATTTTATCTTATTCACTTGTTCATCATTGGTTGTTTCCATCCTGGGTATTGAACTGGGGACCTTGGAATATTGTGGACTGTGCCTGGTTTAACCTGTTCGACCCCCAGAATATGCCTAAGAAAACATTGTTTTAAAATAGTACAGTGAGGGAAAAAGTCATAGAGATTATCTTGAGCATTTTCAGGCTGTCAAAAAGTACCTGCCTGATGGATGGTGTGAGACACCGACAGTGAGAAAATGATTTCAAAGTAAGCAAGGACCATTTGTTTTAAAGAATAAAATAGATCACTGTTCTCTGTTGTTTGAGGGAAGAAATGGTGCTACCAATAAGACAAGAAGATGAAGCCCAGATGACAAAGACATGAAAGAGGCTACTGAGACATCCAGCCAGTGTTGGCAATAAAAGTGTCACCGTGGAACAGACGATTGGCTCAACACAAGAAGGGTGCTGGAAAATATGAAAGAGGAAAGCAGACGTAGAGGGCGAGGGAGGGGCCTCCTCTGTAGATAGCTAGGTGGTTGGACAAGCAGTAGTTAGGGCAAAATAGTAATAATAAACCTGCATGTATTTCAGATGTTTTCTATTGTAGATTCTTTTTACCACCTATTCTCTTAGGTGGATGTAGCTTTGCATAGGTCCCATTTATGATAGTTTTAGAACCAGAGACAGCGGAGTGACAGGGATTTCCGGTACTAGAGAGCAAAAAGGAAGTAGAAGAGACAAGACTGCAGGAGGGAGTTTTAGGAATTGTTCTCCTGCAGTAGTTGGGGATCGTGTATTTGATTACTAACTTTCCCTGGTCTAGCTGCACAAAGTAATCTTCAGGCTGGCACAAAACACTGTGGAAAAGAACCACTGCTGACACCAAGGGAAATGATGCCATTGGATAAACATAATGCACAAAAGTACTGAAGGCTTTTTCCCTTGATGCTTGAACTGTGGTTCTGTGGGAATGTTACCTGTCCATTTCTTTGTGGTCAGGCTATTTTTATAATTTGAAAAGTGCCCACAAATATATGAGCTGAAGGTGGTGTATTTTGGGACAAAGCCAGACAGTGGCAGAGTGCTAGTAATTTGAGTTATATAAACAGACAGAATGGGTGGTTGGTGTCATATGAAAAACAAACCCTTTTATTATATGATTCTATGGGTTAGGCTAAATGGCTTTCCTTCCCTGCTCTCATGTAATGGCTTGGTGTTAGGATATCAGGTTGCAGAGTGTAGGCCTAGGGTGTGGGCCGGGGGTGTTGGGCTTTCTGTTGCTGTGGAAGGCGAAGCCTCTGCACCTTTCAGGGTGATTGGTGCTCTGAAGCCACCACTGTGTTGAGGCCCAAAGAGCCCAGTCTACAGGGTGGGAATTCAGCAGAGAATGCAGAGTGGTTGCTTCAGAGCTTTTCCAGTAGGTTTGGTCTGTAACTGTGTCTCAGCTGCAATCTAGCTGTGACCTTCATTTGTTCCTCCAGCAATTCCCCCCTCACCCTCCATAGAGTTACCAGCATGACTGGAGAGGCTTGGGGAGAGGCCCGGGAGATGTCGGCCCCACAGGGGGCACTGGTGGGAGGGAGTTGGGTTCTTCCCAGGCAGGTCAGGAGCCAGCTGTGGCAAAAGCCTCTCTGTCTTCTCTCTGGGTCAGAGGCCCCCAGCACCAGGTGATGGGAGCTCTAGCTGCTTTAGTGTATGGACAGTAGGCAGATGTGCACAGCTGTTTAGCTCCTCTAGGGGAGGAGCTGCTGTTTTGCAGGAGCCCCTCTACTGACCCTCCCTGAGAGAGTTGCTAGAACCTCCACAAACCAAGGTTTACACCAGCATGCTCAGCTTCTTGTGTCGGGGTGCAGCTTGGCCCCCTGCTGCCACCTCAGGTGGCCACTGCCATGACAGCTTGTGAGACCATAAGTGCAGAATGAATGGGAACCACAGATGCGCTGCTGGTGGAGAGTGTGGGACTTCGTGCCCTCTGGTCCTGGCTGCAATCTGGTGCCACACAGACAGCGGAGCGCCTGCAGAGGCTGCCCACAGCGCCTGTACTCAAGGGGAGACTTTCCCTCTTTCTTACTCATTTCTCTGAAGTTTTTGGTTCAGTGAATGAAAATCCTGCACTCAGGTCTCTGCACACTTTATCTATCGGCTCCTCATCCTGCATTCTTTGCTCCCAAAGTCCTATTGTTTTCTGAAGAGAATTCCTTCTACACACACTATGAATATGTTTGAGGGAGGCCGCTAACTCTAACATTCTACGCTATGCTACAGCCTCCTTTGGTGAGGAATTACCTGGATCAAATTGTCTGTAGTGCTGAGTAGTGCTGAGGTGGACATACTTTATTATTATTATTATTATTTATTTTTTGCCTAAAAGGAAATTAAACCATGAAATGAATTTATTTTAAGAGCTAGGTGTGGCCATTAGAAGTTATCTCATCAAAACCCATCTGTCTCCACCAAATGCAGACTTCTGCCCCAGAAAGTTCCTAATTTAAAAATCAGCTCATTTCCAAAGCTTACTAAAAGGTCAGTTAGCTGCATGCCCTGGTGGGCTAGCAGATAAGTCTGCTGCCTCTAGCCAGCGCAGTCCACATACATTCCGGGGCCCGGGGTTCAAACCTGGGATGGGGGGAAGCAACCAGGATGAACAACTAAATAAAATAAATGAAAATGCTTCTTCTTTTCCCTTTCTGCCTGCCTACCTGCCCACCTTCATTGTTGTCTGGTCCTTTCCTTAAAAAAAAGTTTCCTCAAACTGTACGTGAATATGCCTGAAAAGTAGTGTCTTCTGTGGCCTTTTTTAGTTCCCTTGAACATACTTAAAAGTATTTTACCAAAGAGAAGTGTAGAAAGCAGAGCTTTTGCTCATTGCTGGATCCAGGTCAGCCCTGCAGGTACCACAGATGTGATGAGGTGCTCAAGGAAGGCTGGGGTGGGGGACATTTTCATAGTTGTTCTAGAAATTTAGAAGATGTCAGGCCGTTCTTCAGTCTCATTTGACTCTACAAGGCATAGCTTTCCTGGCTCTTGATCAGGACGCATTTCTGGTATTGCTCTGACAACTCCATTTTACTGGTCTTTAGGAAAACAATATAAAATAGAACAGAAAGCGGACTAAGAGTAAGGGTGATGTTTTTTCTCAAGTGGGAATGGAGGAGCAGTGGGAGACAGGGCTTGCCTGGACCCTGTGAAAAAGAAGGTGGCGGGCGCAGAAGTGAGGTGGGGTTAAACCCTTTCTTGCTCATTGGTTTCAGGGACATGTGACAATATGGTGGAATAAGGACCGCTGGGCTGGATGGGGTGGGCCTGGCCTCTGTCTCTGGAGGGATCAGTTCATTTCACCACATCTGCTGTTGAGGAAAAATAGTACCTGGTATGGCTGTGGGGAGATTAAGCTGGATCATGACCAGGAAGGTATTGATCGAATTTGCTAGAAGGTGCCTGTGACTTCTGGTGGAGGAAGCAGTGGGAACCGTGTGTGTCAATTCGTCTCCCTGCTCCGTGTGTCCACGGTGCAGCTGCAGAACTCAGGGCGAAAAGCTGCTAGTGCCCACGCCCCAGGTGAGCAGATGAGGTAATCCCCACCAGAGTCCTGCCCAGCTCTGGGGTTTAATTAGAATGTATCCTTGGGCAAGTACGTCACGTCCCATTTTAATGTTCTCATTTCTTCATTGCTAAAAGGGACCTTCTTGTACAAGCCCACGGGTCCATTCATCTTGCGCGCTCTTTTGGTGTTGAGCTTTCTGGAACAAGGCTGCGGAAATGGAGTGACAGTAATGATACCCAGGGTAACAGATGACAGCGTGCAGACACTTCCTCATTTATTTGACAGACACAGAGCCTTCACTGTGTTTCAGCCTTGTCCTCAGGACCTGAATGATGCTCATTTGTAGTTTCCATGACCTCCGGACGTTAGCTCCTGCTTGCCCTCATTAGGCAGCTCAGGAAAGCAAGGCTCCTGCAGGCTTCTGCTTGCCTGTGGTCCCAAAGCGGGAGGCACAGACCTTGACGGTATGCAGGCAGCGGAGCTCACCCTCTCCCCTGCCCCGGGGGACCTTAAGAAGGCCACGTGGAGCCCTGGAGTCGAGGGTACTGGTGAGCTTCAGGGATGAGTGTTAATGGGGGTGTGAACATGTGTGTGGCATTTGTCCGGCCTTTTGCTACGTGTGTGTGGCAGTGGGCACAGCCGCTGTCCCGTAGAGCAGCCTCTCGTGTGTTCAAGAAAAATAATTTCCTTGGGGGTGGAGCAAGGTGTGTGTGTGGGTGTGGCTTGTTAGAGACAGGTAAGCAACCGGATTTTATTTTTCAAGGAAAGGTTTCAGGCAGGAATGAAGGCAAGAAGTCAGGAAGAGAGAGAATCACTCCATTTATTTTATTCACACTGGTAGTCTGCCCCTGGACCTGGAACTCAACCCATGGGTGTGTGGCCTGCGCTCCTTTGGAGGCAATGACTTAACTGCTGCTCCACCAGATGCACTGAGCAACCAAACTCTTAAGCAAATTCCAGAAATACAACTTTGCCGGGCTCTTTGGAGCTCCTGTGTGCTGGCAGGTATTACCATGGCATTGTTCCCTGCCGCATTCAGTGAATGCACAGCTTGCTGTATCTCAGCTGCACTGGGAGTCAGATAGATGACCCAGGACTGTCTTTGGAAACGCATTTGTGTCTGGGGAATTGCGTTCCAAGTTTCGCATAACCAGTTTGCAGGTGAAATTCTGGAGCACCACCCGTGATTTGAAGTGAAGCAGGGGGTTTATTGTTATTGGTACTAAAGGTGGTTTGAATACATGTAGAAATCCAAATGCTGCAGTGAGCTGAGTGGAAAGAAAAGAGAGCACATAGAAGACAAGCTTCGTTTCTTTTCTTTTGTTTTTCACTCTTATTTTTGAATCTGTGGTGCATTTGAACCCTGTACCTGCCTCAGATTACTCACCTTAATTATTAAAGAAACTGTTAGCAATTGGCTGATTCTGTGCTGAACTTCCTCCTTTTTCAGGTGGTTTATCCCTTTAGCTCATGTCTTCTGCACAGATTTCAAAAGGCCTGTTCCCCAGTGACACCTCCCTTCTAGGTGGTGGTGACAACCTAATCTGATCATCTCTCCTGGAATCCGACAGGCTGTTTATACTTTAGAGTGAAATAGTTAATCTCTTTCATTTTAGAAAATGGTTGCGCTCCAGGACTAGATCTCAGCTGTTTGTTATTCTGGACTTTGAAAAATGGTTTTAACTTGAGCACAGGAAATGTACTGTATTTATAATTCATTGATTTCCTTCCTTATCTTGGTATCCTACATTCCATTGTTATTTTTTGTTCCTGAATATTCTGCTTTTCTGACATTTTGGGCCTGTTTGCTTTGTACTCGGTGATGTAGTATTTGGGGGACATAAGAGTTTTCCAAGAGTGGGTAGTTCAAATTGACCTTTAAGTCGAAGAAATGAGAGATACTTGGTAAAATGGTTTGTCATGAAGGGCGAGTTTGGAACCTGGAATTTTTGCCCAGAACTAAAATCCCTTAACATCACAGCAGAAGCAGTAATAGTTCTGTCAAAGAAGAGTAAGAGGGATAATTGTTCAAGTTTAAGAATTGTCAATAAAGCATTTACTAAGTACATGGAGTGTCTTTTAGGTTTTATAATAATTATTTAGTGGCATTATGTGCCAACGACTTTGAAAAGAGGGGCATGTAAGTTGTGATGATTTCTGCCTTCAAGGAGCAGGAATAAACCATAAGCATATTTTTACTTCTTTACTGGGAAACTCAATACTTGGAAAAGTACACCAAACACAGACATGCAGCTCGGGTGTGCCACGGGCGCCCGTGTGCCCCTGCTCCCATCACCCCCTCCGACGCCTTTGCGCCTAAGCGTTTGGAAATAGGTACTTCAGTTTTCAGACAGTTGATATTTCTAAGGTTCATGTTTTTGCATAACTGGAAATGTGGAATGTGAAGGAAAAAAAAAGAAAACCATCATAACTTAACCCGAGCCAACTGATGTTAGAATTTTTAATGCTTAGTGGTTTTCTGATGAGTATTCTTGCATTCCTGGAGAGAGCCCTGCTCCTGATTTTCCCCTTTTTTAACTTACAACATCAGCGTTTCCTTTCAAAACATTGTTGGTAAACCTTGCTTTAAATGATTGTGAAATATTCCATTAGGCGAACGCTCTCTACTTGTCTGCAGTGCGCTCCTGGATGCTGGTGGCTGTAAATAGTTACCAGATTACACACCAGGCTAGGAAGCAGTTTTCTTTGCCCAGGTCTTTCCTTTTGAATGTCCTCGACTCTTTTAATGAGTTAAAGAAAATTTTTTTAGGAAGAACTTTAGTCAAGTAGAAAGTAAGTGCACAGTTATTCAGATTAAAAAGGGTGGAGAAAAAATCTGTTTCTGCCTGTTCAGCTCCAGAGTGGCACCCTGGTGAGAGCGTGCCCACAAGTGTCTGTGGATTGAATGAAGGAGCAGAGAGAGTGTAATAAGAAGGGACCAGTGATGGGATACACAGGAAGTGCCGCAGTGGTTCATGATAATTAGGATAACACCTAATATTTGTGTAAAGTTTTGCACGGGGGAATTGATCTCAGTGATCACTGGTGAGCTTTGGGGAGCCACTTCTATGTCATGCTGTGGGGCGGAAGCAAGACTTTAAAGTTGGGTGGACCTGGTGTGCCCCCATGGCCCAGTGGCTGAGTCTACTGGACGTAGTCCATGTCCTTCCCAAGGACCCAGGTTCAAGACCCAGGGCCGGGGAAGAACAACTAAGATGAGCAAGTAAATAAAATAAATAAAGCACTTCTTCCTTCTCTCTCTCCCTGCCTGCCTTCCTACTCACCTTCATTTCTGCCTGTACCTTTCCTTTAATAAAAAAAAAAAAGGTAGAGCTGAATGAGGCAGTCACGGGGCAGATGCAGATCTTTGAGAGGACCCTGCCGGGCAAGGCCATTGTCCTGGAGGTTGAGCCCAGACAGCACTGAGAAGCTCAAAGCCAGAGTCCAAGTCGAGGGCACCTCCTGAGCAGCAGCACCTGACTTTGGCTGGAGGATGGCCTTACTCTGCTGTCAGCACCCAGCAAGTGTCTATCTAGCATCTGGTGCTGCGCCGGCCGGATGGTGTCATCAAGCTGGCCCTCGGCCACTCACCCCGAAGTACAACCACAGCGAGATGGTCTGCTGCGGATGTCACATTGCTTGCACCCCCGCCCCGTCAACGGCTGCGAGAAGAAAGGCGGCCACACCAACCACCTGTGCCCCAAGAACAAGATCAGATAAGGCCCGACAGCCGCCTCTGCCTGGGGAGCAGTCTCCCAGGGCCCAGGGCTTTTGATGAAGTGTCCCTTTCCTTGACTGCAACAGTGAAATATAAAAGGAAATGAAATTGGGTGGAATGAGACAACGGAGAAAACCCAAATGTCCACATTGATGAGTGGCCAAACAAGATGTGATATGTCCGTGTCCGTGCAATGGAACATTACTTAGCAATAAAAGGAATGAAGTGCCGATGCCTGTGACAGTCGCCGTGGACCTTAGTGATGTCATGAGAGCACCAACCAAGAGGCCCACGTTGCACGATTCTGTTGATTCGCATTGTCTGGAAAAGGTCAGTCAGCAGAGAGTAAATAAATGACTGTTGATGGGAAAGAGGGAAATAGGTGTGTTTGTTTTTTTTGCAGGTGATGGAATGTTCTAAAGTTCGATTGTTAAGATGGTCACATAATGCTGTGACTGTCGAAACCCGTTGAATCGTTTAGCCCATGACTGTGTACCAGGTTGGAATGAGGAGACACACGTGAGTGTGGGTGGGTGGCGGGCATGGGGCCAGTCTTTCAAGGCCCGCTGGCTCCATCCGCAGCAGTGGGAGGTGCATGGAAGTGTGTCGGGGGCGGTTCTGGAGGGCTGTGAGTGACATCTAGCGGTGTGGACTTGGGCCTCCAGCAGTGCAAGGGGGTGCCTGGTGGGGTGGGGGGCAAGCGGCGGATGAGCCGAGGCTAACCCCGGAAAGTACAAGATCAGGGCCTTGCGGGGTCATCGTTCCGAACAGGGGCGTCCGAGATGACTTCAGAGTTGCAGCCTTGACATTTGTAAATGCCATCATCTGAGATCGGGAAATGACGTGTGTAAAAACACGGGTCTCGTGGTTAGTTAGTTACGAAAATGTTTTTGATCATCCCGTGTGTTGTCTTTATTTTCAAGAAAAAAAAGTAGAGCGCCTATCTCTGCTTTTGTCTAAGCTGAATCTTTGCCGTTGGTCTTTTTCTCTTTTACCCCTCTCTCCCATTAAAATGAGAACCTTTTATTTTAGACTGATTAACTACAGATTCTCCTAAGAGAGTTTGCAAGAATCCGACCCTGGGGCTTGAACAGAGACCAGTGTATTTGCACTAGTTTACGTTGTGTACTTCAGCGGACTTTGCAAGGTGGTTCCTTGGCTCGGGGCGGTTAGGTTTCTGCTAACTAATATGATTCTGGGTTTTACCTTGTTTATCAGGATCTGGGGGGGTGTACTCCTTGGTACATTTGCCTATAGATTTTAAAGCTTGCGCTGTTGAAAGTTATAATATTTTATTTTGACTTTTAATCCTTTGAAACATTTGTCTCTACCTTCGTGTGTACTGTGGAGTGACCGTTCATCATCCAGGCCCTTGGACAGACAGCGCTCCAGCTCTTTGAGGCTCACTGAGATGCACGAGTGTGCAAAATATACTACCTGTTGTGTCAGAGGGAAGAAAATGAGATAAGATTTTCATAGTTACTTGCATCTGCAAAAAAAGTTCTGAAGGATTGACAAAAAGCTTGTTAACAGTGGAGTTTTCTGCATGTAGGTGGTGGCAGCTGGCCGGATGGGATTCAGGGTGAAGACAGGGACGTTTTATGTACCAGCTTATGTATTTTTTGAAGCTATGTGAACATGTTACTCATTTAGGAAAGCAGTGTTATTTACTAAGAATGTTAAGGAGAAAGCTTGAGTCCTTGGTTTTTAGCAACAAAAACTCCCTCACGCATTCTGCCATATCACACACACGTAAGACAGATTTCACCTGCCTGGTGTACTTTCAGTATTAATAGACTTTTCTTCAGTATGGTCTGCTTGTTTCTAATAAAAAAAAAATAGCCTATGTTTGAATCCAGGTAAATAGAGGAATAACCTTCACTCTAGGTTTTTGGGAGAAAACATTACTATGTTAGTCTAGTGCTAAGTAACCTCAAATGAAGCATCCACAAAGCCAGCCTTTCCTTGCGGTGAAGGTTAGCCTCCGTTTGCAGCTAAGTGGATTTCTCAGTGAGCTGCTTGCCAAAGAATAGCATTCTGCAAATCTGTGCCTTTCAGCCCACGCTGCTGAACTTTCATAAAAACAGTGTGACTGGCCTCCCCCCCAGTCTTACTGGGGTTCACGTCACCAGACTGAAGCCACATCCACAGATGTGTCCTCTGGGGGACAACACCCTGGCTTCTTAGAAGCCCTCGGTTGGCATGAGTGGCTCCTTGAGGCACTGCCTTCGAGTTTTTCTGAGTTTTTAGCTCAACCCGTACCGTAGATGACACCGCAGCACTGTGCCTGGACGGCTGCTAGATGCGAGCAGTGTGTTCCTAAACTCCGCCGGACACGAGGGTCGCTTTCCTCCGGCGTCTGGTAATGTTTCCCTTACCTAACACTCACACTTCCTGAAAGACCCTCCGCAGTTCCCAAGCTTTACAGGAAGCTTCAGGTTTTGTTGACACGTTCAGATCCTTGCAGCCTCTTCCCTCTGCCAGAGTCCCAAGCCACTCCCACGTTGGAGGTTTTTATCACAGGCATCTCTCATGGCCCAGCTGGGTGACTGTGGCCAGGCTCTCATGAGGTTGTCGTCAACACTCGGGCCAGTGCTAGAGTCACCTGTAGGCCGCAATGGGGCTGGGGACCCTGCCTCCAGGGGCTTCTCTCCCACAACTGGCCGGTCAGCGCTCACTGGAGGCGGCATCAGTTCTCGCCGCGTGGACCGCGCCGCAGGATGGCTGCCTGTCTTCTGGCGTGGCGGCAGCTTCCCACGGAAGGATTCAGGAGGCAGGCCAAAGCTGCCGGGTTGTGATGATCGAGTCTCGAAGCCACCCCACCATTTCCTGTTGGGTGGGTATCAAGGCCCATTATCATGGGAGGCGACCACGCGAAGGTGTAAATTCAGGAAGGGAATTCACCTCCCCAGCCCCGTGTGGATTCTGGCCAGCAGCACACAGTTTCTATGAAATTCAGCATTTGCCTCAACTGATTGTCATGCCAGTGAAAAAGAGGCTAGTGTCTAGTTTAATTGGGTTGCTTTTTTGTCATCATGTGACCCTTGGTTGTGAAGCCCTTTCTAGAATAGACTTCAGTGGATTACTGTTGAATGTTACTTATGTTACGGCCTTTTTTTTTTTTTTTTTTTTTAAAGCAAAGGTGCGGTAGGAATGACCAGGAGCATGCAGGCAGGCAGGAAGAGAGGAGGAACGAAAGCTCTTGAGTAATTTTATTTAGTTGTTCATCATGATTGCCTTCCCAGCCCCAGGCCTTCAACGGGGCACCTTGGGATGCTTGTGGACTACACCTCAGTGGACTAAAACCACTAAGCCACCAGGGCGCACTGGGTCCTCTGCTTTTATTAAATATTCCTCCAGAAAGAACCATGTGAATATCACCATTGAGTTTCTGTATAAATGCAGTTGGGCACATTTTTTAATTTTGCTACTTGGGTCCATTTTATAATTTTTTCTTTTAAAGGGAAGGTTCAGGCAGAAATGAAGGTAGGTAGGCGGGCAGGCAGGAAGAGAAAGGAGAGGACACACTTTATTTTTTTATTTTTGTTTAGTTCACAATAGCTATTTCCTCCCCAGACTCGAACCCAGGGGTTCCTTTGGAGGCGATTGACACAACCGCTGTTCCACCAGGGCACGCTCATTTTATCATTTCTTAAATGTTTTCCCCCAGAAATCGGTGGTAAGCAAAAGCATGGTTTCCAAGCATGGTTTCCTGCCTATGAGAAGCTAAAAATAAAATATTTTCAAATACGGGGATCCTACTAACTGGCATATTTCTATCCTTATTGATGTTTTGCTGTGAGCTGTTCTAATTTATTTGTGGGGATAAAAGCCAGATGTTCTTGAAGTCAACAAATATTTATTGAGCTCCACGCCTTTCCTGGACTCTGTTCTAGGTGCCGTGGATACAGAACCGGGCCGACAGATGGGACTCACTCTCACATGGTTTAGTCCCGTGATCAGAGGATACATGCACTTTGTTCCCACATCTGAAAGATTGGGCCTCAGAGAAAGCCTCCTTCATAGCTATTGCCTTCTTATCCATTCATGTTTTATTTCACAATTTTTTAATTTGTTCATAGAAGAAAATGGCAGTACAAAATGTAACCAGTCTGAATTACTGATTTTGGAGAAAGCTTTTGGAAATGGCTGATGGTGCTGAGTAAAATGGTGTGATATTAAAATTATGACATTTGAATCTTAGGAGGCCCTAGATTCGAATGATTCGAAATGCATTTCAGCAGCGTGAATGGTAAATGAAGAGGAGACGCTGTGCGCATTGAGAACAATTGCTCCCACCAAGAGTTACTAGCTTTCTGGAAGACTGTGAAGCTCATGGGTGTTTGGGCTTCGTTCTTGGCTGTGACTCTCGCTAGATCTTAGCATGACTTTCATAAACCCCCATTAACACTGTTTATACGCAGTGGGCATCGCCCAGGTTCTCAAGCAGGTTGATTGATTGAAACTCTGTGAATCGCTGAGGGCCCAGTAGATGAACTTTATTGATTCCTTCCATTTTCTCTCATGAATGACCCTTTCGCTCCCTGGTGAGATTATCCAGATAACATGCACGATTTATCTTAACTGCCTTCTCAATAAAAGCGATTGCTTATTCTTTCTTTGGGTCTAAAGGCATATTGTTTAAAAACAACACTATAAAAGCACTCTGATTCCTGGACTTAATGCTGGGATGAGTTTGAAGACCTCGTGGTTCAACATCCAGGCCAACTCTTCAAGAAGTGCTGCTTTGGGGGGCTGCAGGTCCCTTCCGACCGACAGCTTGCTGTTTCCTCAAGCACCTCATTCCTGTCTTGGGACAGGATGGAGAAGCTCCTCCAGTTGAGGAATGTTATTGGCTGAATTGTCCCCCCTGAAATGCATGTGTTGAAGCCCCAGTCTCCAGTTCCTCATCATGTGACTGCATTTGGGGAGGTTGATGATTAGACAAAACAAGACTGTCGGTGTGGGCCTGGATCCAGCCTGACTGGTGTCCTTACAGGAAGAAGGGACTCCAGGAAGACGCACAGGGAAGGCTGTCCGTGGTCACAAGGAGGACGCCCAGGAGAGAGGACTCAGAAGAAACAACTCTTACACCTTGATCATAGTCTTCCAGCCTCCAGAACCTGGAGAAATAAATTCCTGTTGTTTCTAAGACGCCCCTTTCTGTGGTACTGTTATGGCTGCCCCAGCAGGATGCAAGGGGATTCAATTGTACATTCTCCATAGTCGCTCTCGTTTTATCATGTGAGCCAAAAAGAGAACCTGGTTGAAACTGTGTCCACCCGACAGCCTTTTTAAGACCTTCCTGCTCCCCTACAGTGCTCACGGAACACAAGGCCCTGGCCATTCTCATTGCTCTTCCCTGATGAACTACCAGTTTGTATCCTTAAGTATGCATCCTGGAGTTTGGCACAGTGAAGGAGAGTTCCAGAGCCTTCCGGTGCAGCGGACTGTGGCTTTGGAGTCCCTTTGTTTTTTACTCTATTTGCACTTCTTTGCCCTTGGGTAAATCACTGGGTCTTCTTGCACCTCCAGATCCTCCTTTGTGAAATGAAGATGAAGACTGATGGAGGCTGGCCCATGGCTGGTGCCCAGTGTTTAATGAGAAATCACTAATGTCTGCCCCATTCACGGCGTGCTGTGTACCAGGCATGGTGACTCAGCTTGACACAGAATTGCTCCTTTAATCTTCACCCCAGCCAGGAGTGCACTTTGTACCTGTAACCCCATTCTACAAATGCACCATGTGAGTCTCAGGTGATGTGGCCTGTCCAGGCTTGGGCATGTGGAAGAAGGAAAAGCCAGGGTTTTCATACAGCTAGAAACTTGTAGGAGCTTTCTTAAATGCTGTGCTGTGCTCTGCTAGCACACTATGGCTTGCGATTTTGTTTTAGTGTAAATACTCATAAAACTGTGAGCAGTGTGGCCTAAGACCATAGACACTCCATGCAGAAGCTCCGCGGAGGGCGGTGGGCTCTTCCATGCTCTTAGAAGATCCACGTCCCCTTGTGACCCAGGAGCTGGATTCCCTCCCCGCTAAACTGCCTCTTCCCCATTGCCCAAGTACGAGGTGTCGCATTCATCCATAAAATGCCATCTCTGGAATCATGACTCTGTTGTTCTATACATTAGATGATCTTTGCAGCTTTCACTCAGCTCCCAGAGTGACATACAGGCCCCCCAAGAACGAGGGCAAAATGTGGAGTCAGGGTGGGAGGACACAGGGCAGAAGCCATGCCAGGGTCTGTGACTTGTCACCAGCTGAGGTGCCTTAACCCGAAGGCTAGCTGGAAGGTGTTGATAACACAAAAGAGAAAACTGTGGATACACCAACTGAAGGTTTTGCTTGTGAGGTGGCTGGTAGGATACCTATCACAGGTGATTCCATTTGTGTGGGGGGGAATGGGGCTTGGGATGTTACGTATAGAATGGGGGATAGATGACCCAGCATGTCTGTCTGGGGGTTCATAGCTGAAGTCCCGGTACTGAATGGGCAGGTACAGAGCAAGTCGGGAAAAGGACCCTGTGAGGCTCCAGTATAAGGTAGAGGGTGATGAGAAAATGGGGATGAACGGGAACTGTCCTTTCATGGACTGACTACCCCAGATGTCGTGGGAGGAAGACAGGTGAACATCCTTGCAGTTGATTTAAAAGCATTAAAGCAACAGTTCTCTAGAAGCAGTGAACATCGGTGCAGTTTCTGTTCATGCGGAATTTAAGATTTCATTGATACTGAAGAAAAGAGATCGGATTCTCTCTGAGTGGAGTTTTCAACAATGTGCACAAATTCTGGGTTTTTTGTTGGTTTTTTCACACCCCAGCCCCAAATCTTAAACCCAGATCCTGGCACCCAGATGAGTTGAAGGTAGACAGCTGGGAGGTGCGATCGATGAGTGTTGTTTATGCAAAAAGCCACTTCAGGGACACCGAGCTGGTGCCTTGCTAGGCTGTGATCTCTTGGGAACATGGATTTTGCTGCACAGAGTGATTTTTAAATTCCCCGGTGTCTAGCATGATGCTTTTATGTCAGGTTTTCCAGACGTATTCACTTCAGAGCGATCTTGAACGATAGCTGATGTCTGCTAAGGTGTGAGTGAGACAAGTTGGGTGGCAAGCACTTGTGTGTGCTTGGCTGTCCAGTCTGTCACAGTCTCCTGGCAGTGATACTTCATAATCATCCTGGTCCCTGGGAGTAAGCGAGTAACCTGGATGGCCGCTGAGCAATGCCGAATGTCCTTGAAAAGCAGGACTGGCATCCCGGAGTTCCTTCAGGCCGGGTGGAAGAGAAACCTGCCAGTCTGCCCTAGAGGAGGCTGGTTACCCCCAGCCACTGCGTATTCATTCTGTGCAGGTGCTTCAGGGTGAGCGTTTCACTGGAAGCCACTTTTCGGTAAAGTATGGCAATGTTTGCTTTTCTCTTGTCCTCTTGCGTGCCGCAGACGTCAAACATTGCATGGCCCACAAGGGGAGAGTTCTCCCCCCGCCCCCTGCAAACATGTCAAACACCTTGCGTGCTGAGGAAATCCCCAGCATTTTGTAGAAGAGTGACACGTAAGACAGGTTAGCAGTGGAAGAATCCATTGTTATCGATGGGAGCCATTCTTGGAAAGTTCAGCATGTCCCATGGTTAGAGAAGGACTCAAGTCCCAATGCAGGGTGCTTCCAGAGTCGGGACTGAGCGCTGGCATGAGCCCGCCGCAGGCATGACGCAGGCACAGAGGACCCAGTCACTCTTGCTTCCAGCAGAATAAAGGTCCAGCTCCCTGGGGCGGCTTACAAAGCCCTCCCACTTGCAGCCCTGTGAGTCCTGCACCCCACTCTCCGGCCCCCTGACCCCCTGTTGTTGTGCAGTACCTGTGTCCCTATTGTGTGTCGCCGTGGTCTCTGCCTGGAGCACCTCCCTTCCTTGCCCTGTGGACGTCTGTTCATCCTTGACCACATCTCAAGGCTCAGCATTTTTCGCTTCCCTGGGAGCCCCACTCTGCAGAGTTGACTTCAGTCTGGGCCGAGTGGAGCGATGACTTCAGGGACAAGGCAGAAGGCCGCCTGGGCAGGCGGCGGACTCGGGGAAGGCCGTGGAGACCAGGTGGTGGGCGCAGGGTTAAAGATGCTCGGTTTCGGTAAGTCTGCAGGCGCCTCTTCTGTGAACACCCAGGCAGAACACCTGAAACGGCACAAAGACGGGCTTTCCCTCTCTTGACCCGTGAGTTTACAAACAAAGGCTTGGGCGTTGTTGTGTTTGTAAGTGAGGTAGCTGTGGTGTGCAGAGCCGTGTAGTTTTAGTTGTCGAGGCTCACTCTTCATCGGAGAAGCAGTCACACCACCCTCCACCACGTTGTCTTCGTCCTCCACCCTGTCACTGGGCACTGCCCTTTCTTCCAGCGCCACCTCCTTTCCCCTCGTAGCCTCTTCTCTGGTCACTGTTCAAGGGTAGCTTTAGTTTCGTTGTGTTTGCTTTCTCTTTTTATATTACACAAAACAGTGAGCTCATTTGGTATTTTCTTTCTCCTTCTGACTTCCTTCACTTCGCTTAATACCCTCAATTCCGTCGTGCTGTTACAGGTGGCAGGATTCCATCTTGTTTGTCGGTAGCTGAGCAGTACGCCACTGTGTTTATATGTCACATCTTAACCATCTGTCGATGGGCACTTTGGTTGTTTCCATTTCTTGCTTATTGTAAATAATGCAGCAATGAACATAGGGGTGCATGCAGGTTTTTTTGAGTTCTTGCTTTTATATTCTTCAGATGTATACCTAGAAGTGGAAATGTTAGATCATAAAATAGTTCTCTTTTTAACTTTTGTGAGGAAGCACCATACAGTTTTCCAAAGTGACTGCAGCAGTTTACATTCCCGCCATGGACAAGGGTTCCCTTTTCTCCACACGACTGGAGGTGCTTTAGTTTAGGTGTCAGTGGGGCTTTCCTCACTGTTGTGGCGAGGTGGGTGGGAATGTCACTGAGATTTCAGATGCCCAGTGTTGGTGTATTTACATAGATTTAACATTTTTTTCTCGATGTTTTGTAAGCTGAGCTGTTGCTGTGAGGCTGTCATTATTTTGTTCCTCACATTCTTTCCTTCCAGGCAGCGTTATGTCTCTGACCTGAGTCATTCACTCCCAAGGGACTGGTTGTCCCCTAGTAGTTACTGAGCCACACGTTGTGCGTGGCTCCCAGGGCTGGGGACCAGGAGGTACAGAGGGCCACATTCATTCAGGGAGTGCCTGCTGGGGGCCTGGCTGCTAAGTGTCTGCTTGGAAATGTATAAACGACTTAATGGCTAGTCCTCAGGGAGTGTGCCATTAGGGGAGAAAATACTCATTCCCTTGTCTGTACCCATTCCCTGTGCTCACACTTGCACACACCTGCTCACTCTCACTTGTTTGCTCACTCAGTGTCTTCCACACCCCTGCTCTCAGAGCCCAGGGCGTCTGGGGACTGCTGTCTGAGAAGGAGGAGGAGCTGTCCTAAGGCAATGCTGCAGTGTGGGCTGGGGTCTGCGCTGGCCTTGCAGGTGGGGAAGTAGTTGAAAGGGGAGAAGATGAGGGCAGGGCGGTGGGCGCTAATCCCTGACTGCAGAGTAGGTGCAGCAGGGCACCCATGTGAAACCGCTCAGGGAGCAGATAGCAGCGGTGGGAGGTGCAGCTGTAGGAAGTGGAGCAGGACGGCCAATGCCCACCTTCCAGAACCACACAGAATCCTACCCGGTTGGCTCTTGGGCATCTTGCCTGTAGGGCTTGAGATCCCAGTTAGATTTGAACAGGTCTGCAGGTTCCCTGTGATCACTTCCATCGTTTCTTCTGCATTTTTCTTTCCCATGTGCATTTTTTACAGTTTTTGTTTGAGCATAGGACAAGGTGTGTCTGCATATTTTAAGTTCTCCTGGCAAGCTTTGATGTGCACGATCAGTTTTAGGCCTGGGGTTCAGGGAAGGCCAAGCTTTGTGGCCTCTTATTGAGTGGAACTTGGCCTCTTCTCAGCGGGAATTCCATGGCGGAACCTCATGTTTTGTACTGACATCCACAATAGCCAGTAGCTGCCTTTCTGAAAACACATTAAGAGAATGATTTCTGAATGCTGCATCACCGCTTCAGGGCGGTTTGATGATGAAAGTCATTCTGCGAGTCTCCTTATCTAACTGGAGCCCCCTCTCCTCCCCTGTCCATTTTAGTGTGAATCTAGATGTCGCATTGGGGTGAGTTTCGTTTAAAACAAGGAGCATCAGATGCTTAGACGTGGTCCTGCTTCCACTTGCTGGAATGGGCTTTCTCCTTCCATCGGAAAAATGCGGTTGCTCTGACCTGTGGGCCCCTAAATTCCCGACCACGTTGTGTCGGGTGCGAATTTATCCCTGCAGTGAATCGACACGTGGGAGAGGAGCAGAAGTTTGGGAATTTTTCTCTTCTCCAGATTTTACACTAGCCATTTAAGCTTCCAGTCTTCAGAGCATTAAGCTCAGTGCTTCATGCAATTTCAGATCAAACCATGGCTGCTCGAGGCAAACCATTGAGAATTCCTCCTTAAAGAAGAAAGTAACTGCCTGATGCTGTTTTGTTCCCAAGACTATGGCCCAGCCCTCCAGCTCTGTGGCTTTTGTTCTAATGGGGAGGAAATGAGGCCATTGTAGGCACGTCTGTGCCGAGAGCTGTGAGAGCTGTGTCCCGCTGAAGGTGCTCCTGAATCCCCTGCCAGGCTGCACTTTGTAGCCTGCAAGCAGGCACCGTGTGGAGGAAGCATGCTGCTCGTCTGAATGCCCAGAACCTACGGTGAGCACGTGTGTAGTTGAACCGCTGCAGCAGCAGGCAGGTGTTCTGCTCCTCGGTGAGGACGTCAGTACTAAAGATCAGGGATCCTTGGTTCTTTATTGAAGTCTGTGACACTTAACCAAAAAAGTTTTTTTAGAGAGGAAGAAAGGGAGAGGAAGAAGCGGCGTTTAAGGAAGGAAGAAGGGAGAGGAAGAAGAAACATCTTTATCGATGTAGTTGTCCATTCTTGGTGTTTTACGCTGACCTCAGGGCCTGCACGGGGTCGGCTGTCTCTGCTTTGCATACCAGTGCCTTAGCCCCTGGAGCCACAAGGGTGCGCCCAGTTATCTAAAATTTAAATTTAGTTTTACCCCAGGACCTTCACTTCGGAAGAAATCAAGCAAATACAGTTTCAGACAGCAAGCTGGGAGAGGTCCCAGCTCTGGACAAGGGTTATAGGAATCCTTTAGTCCAAGACAGTAACAGAGGGATGTTTGCCCCCTTAGTTTCATCCAGAAAGTGGTCTTGGATACCGGGGAGGAATCTGGCCACTGACAATGTACATCCAGGAGAAGGGAGGAGAGCTCGGTGTCAGGGCCAGGAGGAGGATGGAGAGAGACTGGAAAAGGGACGCTCGTGGCCCAGTGACGTTGGCAAGGTGGGTGGCTCTCGGGAGGCCCAGCAGCAAGGGACCGTTGTTGAGCCAGAGGGCATTGCTCGCTCCTGCAGGTGTGGGAAGCACAGAGTGGCTGCGCACAGCCTCCGCCTGATTCTCGCCGGGGGTGCAGACGGCGTGCACGCTGGTCGCTGCTGCAGGCGGGCGCTGCTGTGCCTCTCCCCCACCTCTGTCCCCCTCCTGTCCTGTTTCCACTCACTTCCCACACACATGCCGCCTCCAGGCCTTTGATCAGAGCCTCAGGACTACAGAAGGGCATATGCAGAGTCATCGTCCTGAGGGGGTTGACTGTGGCTCCCCAGGCTGACTCTGAGTTGAGTCCCAGCTCTGCGACTCATTTTACTCATCAGTGAAATTACTCTCTTGCAGGGCTGGGTGTTGAGCCCCGCGTCGTTAGCGTCTGCCGTCATCGTTTTAGGAAGTTAATATTCTGCATTCTAGAGTCCCTGTGTGAGTCCATTCAGGCCACTCTAATGAAAGTACGGCGGCCTGGGTAGCTCATAAACAACTGAAGATTTTTTATCACAGTTCTGGAGGCTGGAATGTCCAGGATCAAGGCGCTGGCAGATCAGCGTCTGGGGAGGGCCCAGCTCCCAGGTGACTGTGTTCCTTCATGCTGTCCTCACGTGGGGGAGGGGACATAGGGAGCCCCCAGAGAGTACTGATCTTGCTGAGGCGCACCCCACGCTCACCATCTAGTTACCACCCCACCTCCAAATAGAGTTAGAACCGGGATTCGCACGAATTTGGGGAGACACTTTCCGTCACATGCAGGCCTTCTAGAGGCACAGGGGGTTTTGGATAGGGAAGAAGTCGATTCAGGCTTCACTCTGTTCTGAGCCCATTGGCCATCATGTAAAGGAGGGACGGTGATCCCCAGTCATGTCTCAGGGTTTTGTCAGCACCAAAGCGAAGTGTCGGCAGATGCCCTCAAGTCAGGTCACTGCACATAAGATTGCTTCTCCAACGCATTTCACTGTAACTTTAGTGTAGTTGCGGTGAGGGTGTTTTCCCTGCTCCAGATTGGAACAGGTGATCTGATAGAGCCAAGTAAACTTATTTGTGAATACTTGGGCCTGGGATCGTTTTCGACTCTATGGCACCTAATTTTGTCTAGATTCTAGGTTTTTTTTTTTTTTTTTTTTTTTTTTTAAGGAAAGGTGCAGGCAGGAATGAAGGCGAGCAGGCAGGCATGAAGAAGGAAGAGGAAGAAGCACTTTATTTTCTCTAATTGTTCATCTTGGTTGTTCCCTTATCCCTGGGTCTTGAACCTGAGTCCTTGGGATGTATGTAGACTGTGTCTGGTGGTTTTATCCACTAGGGCGCACTCAGATTCCAGCTTTTTTTTTTTTTTTTAACATTTTTAGCTGCACCCCAGTAGCTTATAAGGGGGCCTCCCCAAGACTGGCAGCACCTGTGATCTTATTTGCCTTTATTTCTCTGGCACAGTGTCTTGTATATAGGCATTTGCTTTCGAATGCATTATTACTTAGTGATAAATGTGAGTAGACTACTTCTGTGGAGAATTAAGCTTCATGGGTTTTCATGGGTGCGCAGCAGACATTTGTTGCAGGTCTGATTTTTTTTTTTAAGTGTGACTCTCTGCTAGACTCAAAGTGATGTTTCAGGTCACCAAGTGAGCATGCAGGATAATTACACATTGCAGGGAATTTTAGTTATGCTCTCAGGAAGGCCATGGCATTGCCCAAGGTTGGGGGACACTATTCACCTTAGTCAGGAGGCCTGCTGAATCGGTTAGTTGGTTTATTGACAGAGTCAGAGAATGTGACCTGGGCATTTGAAGTTGATCCCAAAAGGTGTAAGGTGGCTCTTTAGCATTTGCAGATTCAGAGATGGTTTGAGTGGGGACAGTTGTGCCCACTCACTGTAGAGAAACCTTTCAGTGACAGCCAACCTCAGGTAAGAGAGGAAATGTTCTGTGTCTGCTGCTTGGTAGTCTGCCCCTGTAGGAAATAATCAGACACACTTTATAATACAAGCACAGGCCCAATGAGAGGAGAATGATTAACAGAACCAGGAAGGAAGGAATAACAATGGATTTCTGGCAGCTCCAGGGCCCCTGGCAACTAAGACAAAGCAGCTCATGTGGCCATGTGTTCCCGGGCTGGTGGATAGGAGGCCCCTCGTCCTCCTGGCTGTTGGGGTTTGGTGGGCATGGAGGTGGGGGTGTCTGTCTTCCCCACCTGCAGCTCGTGGCGGGGGGCATCCTTAGGCTGGTAGAGCCATCAAGGCCCTTGGCGACCTGGTTGGTTCAGAAAGCCGGGACTGTAACGTGAGGCTGTGGCTTCCTGCGCCCAGTTCCCCTGGGGCCGAGCGCTGAGTGGGTGTGACGAGATTCATCTGGCACCAGCTCAAGAAGCTAATGGGTAGCTAAGGGACTTTACTGTGGTGATGTGTTGCTTTAGCGATGGTACCTGAAGTCAGTTCCTGTTCTTTTCCACTCTGGCACTTTATCCCCAACCCAGGCTCCAGGGAAGGACTGAAACACTCTCTGGGGACCCTTCCCACACTCAGCACCTTGCCCAGTGCCCTGTCCAGAGTCCGTCGCCCAGGCCAGTGCCCTTGCCCAGGCCATCACAGCCCAAATGAAAAATGCCAGCTCTCTCTTCTAGGGGAGAGATTTGGGCTCTTGTAAACCAGTCTCTCCCTGACCGTGGGAAAGGCCTAAAATGAAGTCTTTTTTTTTTTTTTCTTTTTTAGGCTTGCATTTCTCATAAAACCTGAAGGAAATACCTTCCTTCTCCTCACTTTGCTGATGCAGGAGTTAGTGGAAATGAATTTGAGACTGGGAAGCTCCTCTTAGGATGCAAAAAAGAAAAGCTGATTTTTAAAGTTTATTTTTATGCATGTAAAGATATTAACATCACAGGCATTTAAAGAATCTGATCAGCATGTTGATTTCACATTTATTTATTGACTTTGCTTCCCACCCTCGAGCTAGCTAACTTCCCTGTGAGGTGGCATCATTATCACTTGCTTTCTTTGTGGTGGGATGGAAGTAATTGAGATCCAGTCTCATGAACTTTGGGAAAAATGACTTCGATGTACGACGTGTAGTTGTAGCTTTAAAACAGGCCAGCAGGGAATGCCTATCTGATTCTTTTAGGTGCAAATTTCAATTTTCAGAGAGATGGCGCCCACCAGAAGGCGTAATATTAAGGAGAAAGACTTGGAAAGTGGAACCGACTGTTTCTGGGCTTCAAAGGAGCAGTGTCCCAGGCTTGCCCAGCGGGGCGCAGCTGTGTTTCTCCCCGGCCTTGTCCTCCTTAGGGTCTGTGAATGGCTGAACTCAGAGCAAGGCTTTTGCAATCTGCGCCTTCTGAATATGGTTTTTGTTCTGTTGGTTTAATTTGCATTTGGTGTTTGGAGTGGCTGGTCATGGAAAGAGCCTGCGCTTTGTTTTGGGTAATGAGGCTGAGGTTTCAAATCGGCTTTTTTCCGCTGAGCTGTGTCAAGTGTTTGAGTAACAGCGACAGCTCATCACACCGAGGTCTTTGGTCCTCAATTTGCAAATTAGGTTTCTCATGCCCCCCCCACCCCCGCATCAGTCAATTGGGCAGTGACATGAACGAGAATGAGATCCACACATAGAAATGCTGTTCCGATTATCCACATGTTTAATCTGGGACCGGTGCCCCTTCTAAGCCTCTTCAGATGCCTAGTTCTGCCCTTGTCAGTTTCTTTCCAGCAAATCTCAGTGTCGTGTGGGGGAAAGGGGCGCCGGGCCTGCAGGACTGCGTCCAGTTTAGTGGGATCATGTTGGGAGCTTCTTGGAAAGGGGGTGAATTATTCATGATATAATGAATGAGGGTATTATTTTAACTTTGTGTAGAAGCAAATGGTTAACCACCCATCTATCAAGCTGCTCCTGTGGTCGGGCCGCCAGGAAGCTTTAGAGCCAGTAAGAGCCTATGTGTTGGGAGCCTTGGTTAATTTTTACATGTCAGCTCCAAGCCTAATTTTATCCTTTTCTGTTTTTCTTTTCCTGCTTTTTTTTTTTCTCCAAGTTTCCAATCATCTATTTTGAAGTAAGGCTGGGGGAGTAGGGTTCCCTTTCTCCAGCTCCCCTTGCTGCCTGCCACACCTTTGTGAGGTTCCTCTGGCCCCTCCCTGGGGTGAGGTAGTGTCGGTACCCAGAGGGCAGTTTGTGGAGCTGAGGCCCACGTGTCTGCACATTACAGAGATTAGAATATAATTCTGTCACAGTGTAGAGTCTCCTATTATAACTGCCACCTGCCTGAGACGCACACATGTTCAAGATACGATCAGAACCAGAAAGTGAGTAAAACGGACCCTTGCAAGTAAAGGACAAAAACTCTGTTTAATAAGCATGATGCACTTTTCTTTCAGAGAAAGAAAGGGGCCCCCTCTTGAGGACCAATTTTTATCTCCTTTTGCTCTTTTTCATGAAAAATGAATATAAAAGAAAATGTCCTGTAAAACATAGTGTTGAAAGTTGGATCCCTGGTGCTTCTGTTCCCAGGCTGCTCCGTGTGCACAGTCAAAGCCCGCTACTGCGGGTGACAGCCGCTGACAAGGGTTGAAGATGCTGCTGCTTGGGCGGCCTGCCACGCCTGGACCCAGTGGCTCCGTGACTGCGTGCACTGGTGGGGGCAGGGCTCCGTGCGTGTTGTGTCTCCTTGTCGTGTGCTGGCATCGGCGTGACGAGGTTGCTTGTCTTCAGACTGTGTCGTCCACGTGGTAACGAAGTAGATCCCCCAAGTCTCTCTCTCCTGTAGATCTCGCTCTGATGTCAGCGTGAGGACAGTGGCCACCTGGAGGGAAGGAGGGGTTTCCTCCTCTCTCCTAACCCTCTCACCCTTCCCTTAACTGAAGTGATCGCCCTCCCGACTCCTCCACCCTCCCATAGAAGTGGTCATTATTTCTTACCCCCTAGAACAGTGCCGTTTGAGAAGGTCTCAGTCCAGAAGATCACTTATCTGTGCACACGTGCTCTCTGTCCAAGAAGCCCATCTCTCATCGTAAAGATGAGTCACCCCTCTTTGTCACACGAAGACCCCCCCATCTCTGTTGTCGACACCCCAGGCCCCATCCTCCAGGCCCTAGTACCGGATGTAAGTCTTTGGTCTGCCCTGTTTACCTTGGGATTTACAGCCGTCTAGATTCTCATGTGTTATGTCATTAAATTTTGACTTTTCTCCTCCAGATCTGTTTGGTGGTAGTTGTCCAGCCCATGAAGAACCTCAGGGGGTGGGGGGTTTTCCTTTTGCCTCAGCAAGTTGGTGGGAAAAGCAGGCACTTCTTGCCTCTAGGGTGGTCATGTCCTCATCTTCATGTCCGGGCGGGGCTTCTCCAGGAGATCTATTCTGAGCAGGCTGGGGATTGATTTTGAGCCCCTTAATGATATGTCATGCATAGCTATGTGTGGACGTAGGTTGTATCACCTCACGCCCGCACGCATAGGCTGTCTTCGTTACACACGCTTCTGATACGCATGGATTGTGGCTACTGACCTTTAGATAGTACCAGCCCCTCAGCAACACCGTTCACATTTCAGTGACCCCCGTGTGTCCCCTGGACTGTCTTGACGGTATGAAGTACACAAACTTAGTGGCTGGTGCTTCCCACAACACTGCATAAGTGTCAGGTGTGCATCATGAGAAGTGACCTGTCATGTCATTTCTTTCGTAGTCTGTGGTTGCGAGTGATTGCACGTGTCATTCAGTTCCTGCACAGACAGCAAATTGTGGAGCTGGGTTGCTTTCTTGTTTTCCAGTGATGAACCACCGTGGCGGTTACAAAACGTCAGAAGTTGAGAGGGAGTTGGCCCAGGAGGCTGGAAGTGCAGCGCAGAGGTTATGAGTGAGAGACTGGCCGTGAGAGGCAGGACTTAAGTGGAGTTGTCGCCGAAAGACCAGGTTTGACGCGACAGCCCGAGGGACAGAATGGAGACGATGTGCCAGGTGGACAGCAGGGTGGTTGTGAAGCAGGAACAAAGATATCCAGGAGGAAGGGATGCTGCAAAGCAGAATGAAGCAGTGCAGTGCAGAGAGGGTTCTTAACATAGAAATGAGATATTTATTCAAACATCAGAAGGGTTACGCCCACAGCAGCACTGCTCACACGAGCCCACAGTTGGAAATACCCCAGGTGTCCACCATGGATGAACGGACGCACCGTGCGTGTTGTCTCCCTACAATGGGGTGTCACTTGGTCGTAAAAGGAACAAACATGCTACCTTGTTTGTGAACCTGGAAAACATTCTGCTCAGTAGAAGAAGCTAAGCAGGAAAGGTCCCATGTTGTCTGACTGCATTCGTATGAAATATCCAGAGAGGTAAACCCAGAGAAACAGAAGAGGGATTGGGGATACCAGGGCTGGGGGCGAGCTGGGGAGGAGCTGAGTAAGTGCTTACTGGGTACTAGGCTTGGTTTTGGCGATGAAATGTTTTGGAATGAGATCGAGGGGTGGCTGCACAGCCTGATGAGTGAACTAAATAAATGCCCCTGAATTGTTCACTTTAAAATGTTTAATTTTATGTTATATGACTTTTACCTCAAAAAAAAAAAAAAAGGAATATGACAAGTCACCAAGGCATAGATGACACGCTCTCCACATGAAGTCATGTTCTGAGATACCAGTGGTTAGGACGCCAGCAAATGAATCTTCTGGAGACAGACTCATCCTGGGGGCGGAATGGTTAGTAACCCAAACAGAGGGACTGGCTACCTAGAGATCAAGAATCTACGTGAGGGTAGGGATGCTGGGTTGAAGGTTTTCGTTTTGCTTTCAGACTTGGTTTTCAAAGGAGTGGGTCCTGGACCAACAGGAAAGGCCTGTGTGTGTGAGAAGCGCACCCTGCACTTGGGGAGTCCACAGGCGCCCTGACTTGATGAGAGCGGGTGAGTTAGATGAGGTACCGAGTGGCCGAATACATACTGAATGGTACAGGTTAGCTTGAGAAAGTCTTCCGTTTTGCGGGGCAGCTGAGCCACTCTGGGCCAGATCGTTGTGGGGTACCAGGTGCCCGGTGCCAGGATCCTGGGTGGCGCAGTCTTCGCTTGGGCAGAGAACATTTGGGTCTCGTGTTAGAGTCCTGAAGGGAGTATCTGACTTTTCTAAAATTGTTTTCATCTGTGGGCGCAGAGAAACAGGTTAGGTAAGTTTTCTAAAATTATATTTCTTAGCTATGCCTTAATTTTGTTATTAATACATCTTGTTATGCTAATCAAGTCGTGTGGTAGAGCTTAAATTTAGAGGATAAGAGGACTTGGGTTTAAATCCTGGCCTTGTTACGTGGTAGCATTGTCACGTTTGGCAGATGACACAGATTGGCAGAGCCAGTTTCTCTCCCTGGTTCATCAGACGGCTCATTGGGTCCTGGACAGTAGGCCTGCAGTCAGGTGTGAAGGTTCTAGCACCTTCCCATGAGGACTCCCGCCATAACCATCTCCAGGAAGGTGGAAAGCTGATGGAGGATATACTTAGGCAGATTAGGAGCTTTTGAAAAAGTACCCCCCCGCCCCCCATATTTAAAAAATAGAGAAAAATAAATATCAAAGAACTTTTATTCATTCATTCATTCATTCAACAGCAACAAAAACGCCTGAGAGGCAGCCAGTGGGTGCCTGCTAGCAAGTAGGAAAAGCTTCCAGCCAGGTGGGGAGGCCTGGAGGGGTGGTGACCGCTGTCAGCCAGGGGGCTCATGTGGCTGTGCCGGCATGACAAGGCCTCTACACAGAGAGGACTTTTGCAGCCAGCGTTTCACAGGGGAGCAAGTGCTTGTATTCGCATCTAAATTTTTGGGAGAAATTCATGACCTGGAGGCGAGGGGAAAAGTGAAGGGATGGCAGAAATGGTAGCATGTGCAGGAGTCTGGAGACGTAGGGGAGGCTGCAGGCATCGCTGGAGAAGAGCCATTTAGGGTCACAATGACTGGGGGGTGGAGTGGAGGAAGACGAGCTAGACCTGAGGGGGTCGACCCCAGGCAGTGCGGGGCCGTGGAGGTGAAATGGCATCTGTCGTCGAGCACCACTAAACTGATGTTGGCATGGAGGGTGATCTGGAGAGTAGGCCAGGAAGAACGATTTTGCGATGATATAGAGGAAAGCAAGGTGTTGAACTTGGACTGTGTCTTCAGGCACCTGCTGAAGAGGACACGCCCCTGAGCTGGGGGCTGGTTCTTGGTGTCTGGATGGATGTGGCAGGCTGGAGACCCCTCTGGTTTCTGGCTTAAGTGTTGGGTGGATACAGTGCCACTCACACCGTGGTCGGGGTGCAGGGGAGACAAGAGATAATCTGGGGGACAGAGCGAGTCCTCCTTTTGGGTGGGGGCTGGCTCACCACTGGACCTGAACCCTGTGCTTGGGGAAGGGCAGTGAATGCCAGTTCTCCTGCTAGAGAAAGAGTGACCTGGGTGTTAAGATTGCTCATAGACGGGACCTTTCTTCAGCATGGACAGTGGAATTGCATCGCTGCCCCGCGGAGCCCTGGTGTGCTCATGTGAGCACCTTTGAGAAACTAGCCACAGGGAGGTTCCTGCCGTTCCTGAGGGCAGGCGGCCCCTGAGTGAGGTTGGGTCAGCACGGACCAGAGGCCAGTTGACCGTGGTGCCCTTGCACCAAGAAAGAAGCGTTTAAGATGATCTGAGTGTTTCTCTGTTGTGCCTTTTTCTGACTCAGGTTGTTTTTTTAAGAGGCTGAACCTTGCTAATTTTCATTTTCTAAGCTATAAATCAGTTTTGAACTTGCTTTTTGTGAATATATGCCTGTGCATGCATAGGTAGAAAAGTTTAGTGCAAACCCTAAACATTTCTTCCATCACCATCCTTCCACCACAGGCACTTTTTAACGAATTAATTGTCAGAAACTTATTTGCATTAAAACAGTTTTCCAGAGACAATTCACCTACCTATCATTCACAGTTCACCCATTTACCAACGCACAATCCATGACTTTTAGCAGATTCCTGGATTTGTGCAACTTAAATTCATGACCCCACAAAGAAACCCTGTCCTACATAGCCATCTCTCCCCAGTCCTGCCATCACCCTCTCCCCCATCAAAGACAACCTCTAATCTACTTTCTGTTGCCATGACTTTGCCTCTAGAATGTCCCATGCATTGACTCATAGAGTACGTGGTCCATTGTGACTGGTGTCTTCATTAGCAAGGCTCCTCTGTGTTGTACCAAGTGTCATCAGCAGTTCATTTCTTTTTACTGTTGAATAATATTCTGGGATTTAATGCACTGTAATGCCTTATGGCTCCTAAAAATGGAAGGAGGGCTGATCCCTCTAGAGTTGAGTGTCGTCATCAGCCGGTGGGCACTGGAGTAGTTTCCACTCTTTGGATTATGAGTAATGCCATTAAAAATACCCATGTATGAGGTTCTTGTACAAGTTATTCTGTGAACAACTTGTTTTCATTTCTCTCGGGTTCATAGGTAGGAGTGGACTTGCCTGGTCACGTAGTAGTTCACCATCCAATTGTGTGAGGAACCGCCATACAGTTTCCCAAAGCGGCTGCGCCATTTTGCACTCTCCCAGCGTGTGTGAGGGCCCTGAGTTCGCCTGACTTCACCAACACTTGTTGTTGTCTGTCTTTGCTTACAGCTTTCCTTGTGGGAGACACCTGTTGCTTTATGTCATTTAACAGGAAACTTAGACATCACGGTTGTGCTTTCCTGTCTTCACACAGTGATTTCTTCCACTTGCAAGTAATACGTTTATTACTTTGTGTGGTTGACCAGCTGTGCTCACCACTCAGATGTTTCGTAGGGAAGTGCTTACCTTCGCTTCCCAGACTCATAGTCTCAGTTTGAAATTTGACCTTTTGTTCAGTGTTAGACTCTTCAGCTTAACCAACTGGCAAGGCCTGTGGCTTTTATTTGAGAAACTTTCAATCTTAAACTGAAATGAGAAACATGTTTTACACAAAAATCAAATGCTGTCACTTTGCTTAATTGAGGAAATTTGGTGGCGGTTCCTGTTTGTCTTTGGCTGATGTGGTGGGTAAAAGCTGATGCATTTTCAGTGTGTGTGTGTGTGTAGATATGTAGACACATGTACACACATATATGTATGTGGGTATATATATGTTAAGATGTAAAACAGTGTGGCTTCTAGAGTGGGGTGAGAGGGGAGAGCTGGTGGGTTGCAGAACAGGACTGTGGAAGGAAGGGGTTCTCTGCAGGAGAACGTCAGGGGCTCCCCAGTTGTTTCACTCTGGTGGGGGGAGTGTCAGGAAAGACCTCTGAGGAAGTGACTGCGCTGACACCCGGAGGAAGTATGACAGCAGAGTGGGTTTCAGAGGCTGGGAAACTCGCAGGTTGGAGGAACTGAAATCCAGGCCCTGTGGTGGAGCGTGGGGTTGTAGGGAGAGAGGGAGGCCCGAGATGGAGACCCGGTGGACGCGCCAGTCGTATGCAAGCATTCAGGACGCTTTGCTAGAGCGTGTGAGGCAGGGGCGTGCGTCGTCCATTAATAGGTGGTCAGTCCATTAATTAGTGGTCACTCCACATGTGCCAGCGGGCTGAAGTTGGGGGTGTGGGTTGCTATCAAGAATGGATGTAAGGAGATGAGTTATAAATGGCGACAAGGAAGGTCCCAGGGCGTTTACTGGCCTGAAATCCAGCTGGAGGAATCAGAACTGAAACTTGAACTTGGGCTCTTCCCCCTGCTCTGGTGTTCTCCCTCCCTCTCTTTAAAAAAAAAAAAAAAAAAAAAAAAAAAATGAAGAAAATTTGTATTTAGTTGTTCACACTGGTGGTTTCCCACCAGACCCGGCATGTGAACCCAGGTGTATGTGACTTGCTCCTTTGGAGGCAATTGGCCTAACTGCTGCTCTACCAGGGGGCGCCACTGGTGTTCCCTTTGCGTGTCCCCAGCTGCACACAGGTGCCCCGCTTGCCTGTGCCTCCTTTGATGTTTGTTGTTGAAGACGAGGCAGAAATTTGAACTTTTGGGGCCAGACTTTCTCTGAAATAAGTCTTCGAGTGACCCTGCCACCATTACAATTCATCCAGTAAATTAGAAAATGTGTTTCTGTAAGTTTCTAATACTCGGCAAATTTGTTATTTATTTATGTGGGGAGCTGAAGTGCGACAGTGTTGCGGGAAAAAGGTGTTTTTCTATCAGAAGCAATTGGGAGGATTTTTTTTAAGCCATTATCTTTTTTGTTTTTTTTTCTTGCTTGCTTTTAAAAACACAGGCTATCTCTTTGTATAACACTTGGCAGAGAGAAGTCCTTCTGGTTCTCTGGAGCAGGGCTTCCCTGGCCGCCTTAGCAGATCAGCGTTCACTGAGTGACTTGAAACAGCACAGATGTATTATTTCTAGTTCCCTGGGTTAGAGTCCATTCCAACCTCACTGAGCTAGTCAGGGTGTTGGCATCTCTGGAGACTCTGGGGACAAGGTCCCTGGCCCTTTCCAGCTTCTAGGGGTCGTGTCTTCCTTCCCGCATTTCAAACCAGCAGTGTGCATTTCAGACCCTCGTCATGGTCACACCTCCTCCCTCTTCCTCCCTCTTCCTCTTGTATGATGTTCGCGATTACCGTGGGCCCACTGGAGTCATCCAGATCATCTCTCTGTTGAAGGTCAGTTGATTACCATCCGGAATCTCCTGGGAACCCTTTTCCACGTACCGTAACATAGTCACAGGGTCTGGGGACTAGGCCGTGATTCTTTGGGGCCCCTGTTCTGCCTGCCCCAGTGTGGACTTAGGTCTTCGGTTGTCTGACACTGTGGCATTGACTCATTGGCCTTCGTCTCAACTCACTGACTCCTGCTGGTATTTAGCTTAGTTTTTGATTTGTTTTGTTTTTTTTCTGCTCTGGGCACACACAGTAGGTGTGTTAATGCCCCGAGTGGAAGTACCTTCTGGGAATGAGTGTATGTGGCCACTGGAATGAATTTGGAGCTCAGTAGCGGTTTTTCAAGCAGTCTTAGGGCACATGGGAGTTCTAGGCTCAGGTTCTGGTTTTTCATGAAGACCAGTTAGAGAGGGAAATATAGGTGTGTCCTTGTGTTTTGTTTTGTTTTGTTTTTTCCATTACTGCAGGGCATTAAAATGCTATAGAGAATGGTGCAGGAGGCCTCCCAGGAGGAATTTCAAGGGTTTGTCGTAATCGTAGGCGATCTTGAGAAATGGATGATTCTAACTTATGGTGCTTAGGTCGGGGAGGGGCCGGAGAAAGAGGAATTAGGATTTTCCGGCCTTTGAAAGAAATGATGTGCTTTCATTGTTAGCTCTGTTTAGTGGCCCCTTAAATGGAGAGAATGTCTGTCCTGGACATGGTGTACAACCCTGCAGGGGGACAGGTGGGACGTGAGCCAGCGCTGACAAATGGCAACGCATTTTGAACGTTTTTAATACAAAGTAAGCATCGCTTTAACTTCACCTTTTGCGCAATCTTGACATTGCCGGTCTTGGAATATGATTCTTTCTCCTCTGCTACGAGGTTAGAAAAATCAGTGCTCTGTGTCTGCTCGGCAGGCCCCAGAAAACACTCTCCATTCGTTAACTTCACATTGGGGTTGGAGGTTGGGAGCGGTTGGAGGAGAAAGACATGCCGAGATCTAATGGTTCTTAAGGAACTTGTCAGCTTTTCCCCACACTGCTGTGTCCCGTCACCATGGTCCCACGGCTGTGTGAGGGCCCCTCTCCTTCCCCAGGGCAGGGCGCCCCTCGGGCTGTGAGTGATTCAGGCTGGCCTCTGACCTCACACGTACGTGGCAGACTGACCTGTCGGATGCCTTCGGCACATTCTGACCTCCTCTTCTGCTTGCTGGTCTCACGTCCTGGGAGCACTTTCTCTGGGTCAGCAGGTCAACCATAAAATCATTTCATTTCGTAGAAAATGGAAAATCAGATTTATTATTAACATGCTGTGTTTTTGAACCTCAGAGGTGAGGCGAACCATGAATTTTCCCCAGAGCTTTTTCGTAGTGTGGTTCTGCTTTAGTGGTGATTGTCAGGGACAGATTTCTGAGTCCTCCCTGGGCCTGTATCATCCAAATCGATGGGCCCGCGACTCAGGAATTTACAGTTTAAAATCATCTCTTCAGCTGAGTCTTTGTACTTTAAAGTTGGAGCTGCCCTCTGGCCTGGAAACTCTTCTGTCTGGGGAGCGGGGTCAGTAAACACAGTCCCTCAGTGAAATGACGGGAGTCGGCAGGGTAATACCAAAGCCTTGTCTTAACATACCTATACACAGGGGATGTGGCGTGTGTGGCCAGGTGCCTGGATGTAGTGACGCTGAGTGTGGAACTAGGTAGACTTAGCAGCCCCTCAGGCCCACTCTGTTCAGTGCCAGCGTGGCCTGGGCCGCCTCTCCTAGTGGGATCCATCCTTGGACAACTCTGTATGGCGGTAAGTGGAGGTGGACGACGTCAGCTCGGGCTGGTCCTCATCTGCTCTGTCAAGGCTGCCATTTCTTCTCAAGTGGGTGGCGTGAGTGTGGGTGAGAAAGCAAGAGTGCGTTGTCGGAGTGCTCCCTTCTAGAAGGGAGTTCCATCCAGGAGCGAGAAGGAAGCATGACCCAACCCCGAACACCTGGGAATGAACTATGTATTCAGAACCTTAAGTGCCTCTACCCAGTGCCTTTGCAGAGCTGCCTCTCCTTCTCTGAGTGCATTTGTTTTTTCCGGATCCATTTTAGGTCATGGCTCCAGACACGAATTTAAATCAGCCTATGTATTATTAAGGATGCAGAAATACGTCCAGGCCCAGTTGCCTCCGAGCAGGAAAAATAGCCTGTCCTTATTACCATCGAGAGTAATTTATGTTCCAGATAATATGCAATCAATTTATTTTTTATCATGTTCAAATTTGATGTAAGTACTTTTTTGAATTTGGACGTCAGCCACATGGCTCCTGTGCATTAATGCTTACTTGCTGCTCTTCGCTGGAGAGCCTGAGCAAAGGGGCGAGGGTGAGTCTGGGCCTGTCAGGATGAGAGCGCTTTCTCATCACTCCGGTTACCCCCGGGAGTGCTCCTCTCAGGCTGCTGGCGGTGATTCCACGTGCTCTAGTCTCCCTGACCCCGCATCCGTGCACACAGGCTTCCTCTCTCCTTCCTAACGTGGGCGCTTTGCTCTCTTAACCGCTGTGGTGGTGGCTGCCTCTCCTTTGTTCGAGAATCTTCCGTTTTCGAACAGACCCGCTTAGTTACCGTGAGTCAGCTTGGCGGGAGAATGGACTTGACACTCAAGGCCACTTAACCCGCAGCTCTGTGTCCCCAAACCAGGAAACCCCTGACGTCCATTCTCGTGCTGTCGTCTCCGGAGCTTGACAAGCTCGCAGAGCAGTTCCAGCAAACCAAAAACTCACCACGACGTGTTCTCATTCCCAGCATGCCCAGAGGGAGCACAGAACTTGTTCAGGATCCGTGTTGTGGGCAGGGACACACTCCAGGACGTGACGTGACAGCCACATGTGAGGGTGGTCTCTGAAGGTGTGTGACTAGATAGAAACCGAACTCGTCAGCTTGCATGTGTTTTTTGCAGCTCATTTGCCGAATGTAACTCCCAGTTCTGCTGGGTTAATGACTGCTGAAAGCAACTCGTTTATGGTTAGCGAATTTTTTTTTCTTCTTGTGACAGATTTGTTTTTTAAGACTTTTCTTCCTCTTAACTTTAAGAGAACGACTCAGTGTAAGAATGGCCCTGCTCATTCCCAGACCAGCTCACCTCTCTGAATCTTGTACATCTTCTGTTTTGTTTGTTTGTTTTTGTTAAATACCCCTTTGCACCAAATCTTTCAAAATGTCCTGAATACTAACCGGCCGGTAGACCGTTCAGGCTGAAGGGAGCCTCTCTGGTCTCCCCTCCCCAGCTGAGGAATGCCTGCTCCTCCGCTCAAGGTAACTGGCTCCCAGGACAGTGCTCCCACCCTCTCTCCGAGCTGCGGGTGCTAATGCACATCTTGTTTTCCAACCAGAATTCGACATTGTGCTGGAATTTCTGGCCACCCAGTCGGGCCTTTTCTCTCGAAGCCCCTGCCCTCCGGTGCCCCCCACTTTTGTGGGGGCCACATGTCCATTCCCCCCTTGCCCAGGAGCCGTGTCCTCCTCGGGACCTGGGCCCTCCCTGTGCACGCACTTCCTAACACCTGGCCTCCCCATTTGTCACTGAGGCAGAATCGCTCTGAGTCCAGACCACTGTCTCTGTTGAAAATGTTTTTCATCCGGGTTCCTAATCTGTGCAGCCTGCCCTCTCTGACCCACTCTGCTTTACCTTCTCCTTCTGTCCCCAAGGCTCTCAGGGGGCTGGGCTCCGAGACACCGGGAGAGCCAGATTCCGGAATACAGGGGGATGTGGCAACTGAGTCCACGCTGTTCTGATGTCCTCCTTGCCCCGCATTGGCCCCTGGCTCCACCCTGTCTGAGGTGGTCGGTGCTGTCCCCACCTACTTCCAGATCCAGCTCAGACTCCTCCGGCTGCTGCCAGGGTGCCTTTGCGCCCCCGGCACACCCTTTTACCCCGCTCCGACCCTGGATGGCCTGCTGTGTCTTTTGCTTCTAGTTGAGAACATGGTTGGTAAATGTCACCAGGCTAACTGGGTGGCTTTGCAGCAAGTGCATGCACTGCCTTTGGCTGGCCTGCCCCTGCCTTCGGTGGCTGTCCGGTTTCAGTCCTCCCAGCTGTTCCTCTGCTCCTGGGGTTCTTGATTAGAATCATCCGGGGAGCTTTGAAACGTGACTAATGCCCTAGGTGCTTCCCAGAGATCTGACTTCACAAGTGTGGGGTCGGCCGGCACAGGTCCTGGTGGGTGTTGAGAGTCACCCAGGTGGTTCTAGGCAGCACCTGGAGTTGAGAACTAAGGTCTGTTTTCCCTGGCTCCTCAGCTCTCTTCCCTCTTTCGCCAGGAGTCTGCCATGACATCATTGGACTGCCCATCTAACACTCCTCAATTCCTCTTTAAAGTCTCCCCGGTGATCCTTTGAGGAAGACATACCCTTCTTGCCTAGATCTGACCCTCCCTTGTCTCTGAATCCATGCTCACCTGCTTTCTGCAGGACCTGGGCCCCAGAACCGTCTTTCTGCTGTGTTGATGCTGGTCAGATTGGACAACCCAAATGCAAATGACAGCCGGCCAGCCAGGGCAGAGAGGCACTGGGGATGGAAGGTGCCTCACGTCACAAGTGGAGAAAGCCTCCGGATCTGCGTGCCAAGCCAGGGCAGTGGTTAGAGAGGGTGTGGATGGGCTAGACCCGAATTTGAATCCTGCCTTTGATACTCACTGGCCAGCTGTCTCCCTTCTCTAGAATGAGGGTCACCGTGCGAGGATGGGGTGTGGCGACTGTTTTCAGCGCGATGCCGTAGTGCTCCCCGCATCGGTGTTCTTTCCTCCTTTTACAACCAGGGGCATTTTATTCAGTCTCACAGAATTAATATTTTGTTCCTTCTCGAGTCCTTCCCACTTTGCTAGTCACCCTCACTTTCCTCTGGGGCTGCTCTAAAAAACTGCAGGAAATTCAAAGGTGAAAAGTAGGAGGTTTTCAGTGTTTACGTTCTCGAATGGGGTGATGACGATGTTTTCCATCAAGACATGAAACTATCAGCTGATATTTATTAAAATGAATTTTGACCTCAGGAAAACAAGCTATTTCAGATACAGGATCTCTAAGTGTTTCTCATCCCCTCTTTTTCGGGGGGCAGGACAGGTGGAGGGAATAGAAGAGGGGTGGGAATGATATTGGAGAAAGTAGAGAATTAATGACTAGAATTGAATGCTAATATTTTGCTAGTAACTAAACAGAAAAGATTCCCAGGTATTAGGATCTTGGATGAGAGTTGGGTGTTATTTTAATTTTTCCCCTGTTATTTGAGCAAAGTATTTAATTTTGGGGGACCTTATTTTCCTCCAAGACAGTATATAGAATTTGATAAGATGGATTTTAGATTTTGTCTGAATGCTGCTGTTTGAGAGCCTCTCTGTAGTGAACAGTGCCTTCTGTTACTTCAATTTTGTTTAGTGAGATGTATTTTCTATTGTATCTTTTATTTTTCGATATATTTTTGAGTTACTCAAATCATATGTGAATGTGTTCTTGAAAAATACTCAGCAGGCGTGCCCTGGTGGCTCAGGTGTTAAGCCCACGTCTGGGCTCACAGTCCGTGTAAAGCCCAGGGACCTAGTTCAAGGCCTGGGCCTGGAGGAACCACTAAGATGACCGACTAAATAAGCAAATTGCTTCCTCTTCTCTCCTCCTTTCTGTCTGCTGCCTGACTGCCTTCAAACAGCTTAGCATTTGGACCAAAAAGTGAAGGTGGGTCTTCTTGGTTTGCTGACCTTCACCCCACCTACCCCCATCCCGTTGGCTTATTTGCACAGGGGTGAGCTCCTGTTAACCAGTTTGGTGTAGTTCCTGTGAGATACTTTTCTTTACATATCCATACCTATTGTCTTTCTCTATTTTTATAGTCTTCTGTCTTCAAAAATGAACTTGGCTTTATTACGGAGGAGCCTGGCGTTGTTTAAGCTTTGGGCCTGTGTTGCCCTCTGGTGGTGGCCGTCTTAGCTTTCAAGCGGCTTCCTGTGGCTGCGGGGCTCTGCCAACCAGCGAGTGGCAGGTGGGCTGCCTTCAGTTACTGACAGGCGTCTGAAACATTGTGTGAGCTCTGGAGATGCGATTGCCTTTATGGCTCTCACTTGCTCTACACAAGGGACATAAAGTCTGTGGTAATTGTTCACGTGAGTCCTGTTCATTCCAACACCGCGGAATTAGGAGGCTGCGCCTCATTGTTGGCCAACAAACTCATGTTCAGGTGGGGCCCACGCATCACAGTGACTCTCTGCATTAGCCGTGCCATTCTGCCCATGGTCCCCAAGCTGTCACAGGCAGTATCGCATCACTTCCTTGCGCTAATGAGCAAGGCTGGCTGTCCCTGGAGGACACGGTCCTCACAACCTCCTCAGGAAGTTATTTTTCCTGCTGCCATTTCCAGCTTCCCTACCTCGTCCCTTCATTTTCCCTGAGCACCCGTGGAAGCTTTCGCTGTCCATTGGGCACACCCGTGCCTCCTCATCTGCCGCCTCCTGGTCTCTGATCCTCATTGACAATGGCTTTCCTCCCCAGTCTCAGGGCTGTGCCGTGTGGGGAAATCTCAGTGTTCACATCAGTGACCCGCCCTGCTGCATCCTGGCCACCTCGGCTCCAACGACCTTTCCTGCCTGCGTGGTCGGGACACAGAGAGGTTACGTAATGGGGCCATGATAACATGATCACAGGCTCATTAAGTCTTGGAATCAAGATCCAGACTGATGTGATTCTGATCCTGAAGTCCTGATGAGAACAGTGCCCCCGCCCCCCAACAGGCAGGGTGGGGTGAGATCTCCATCTCCCAGTCCCGTCAGTGGTGGCCAGCTAAGCCCGAAAACCTGCCTCTCTCCCCACCCTGCCACCCCCAGTCCTTCTCCAGGGAGCAGCCAGAGTGACCTCTCCATCACACAAGTGAGACCGTGTCACTCCCCAGTGGCCATCACACTTAGGACAAAAGCCCTGCTCGTGGCCGTCAGTCTCTACAGGCTGCAGGATGCGATCCCTTATCCCAGTCCCTTCGCCTGATGCTCCCAGTGAAATGGAACCTGGCCGCAGACAAGCCCCTTACCTATGCTGACATTATAGTTGTCCCAGTAGAAAGTGAAATGAACTTGAATATTTTAGTTACCCCATTATACCCCAAATTTTATTTCAGCCTGTATTCCGTGTACACACACATCTTAGTAAAATCTTTTTGCACTCTTCTTTTTATATAAACTGGGTATTTGAGATCTGGTGAGTGTCTGGCACTGGCTGGCAGCGTGCTTATTCTGGACCAACTCATCGTAGCTGCTTGGGGCTCCTACCCCGCAGAACAGCGGGGGTCTGGCAGCCCACACCCCCATGCTGTCCCTGCAGCCAGCGAGCTCCTGTCCTGGGAACTTGGCACCTGCTGTTCCTCTTGCTCAGAACATTGGTCCTCCCAAGGCCTCCCGCCCGCCCGCCCTCGTTGCTCTGAGGCTGAAAGCAGCTCTCTCCCTTTCCTTCCTCCCAGGAGTTCAAATTGCCCACATAGTCAACTTCAAATGAGCCATTTCTTCTTGTCAGTGGTCCCTCTCAGAGCCCCGGCTCCCCAAGCTCTCCCACTCTGCACCCGCACCTTGGGGACTGGTGCCCTCTGGTTCTCACTGAGTCTCGCTGGCCCTCCCTTCCAGGCTCCGTGAGACCCAGACAGCCTCATCTTGCTGCAGGGGTCACCCTTTTCTCTCATCATCTCTGCCACCAAACCCTGTATCTGGAGCCCTCGCGTTTCTTGGGACCAGAGCTGTACCAGTCAGGGGACCAGCCCCACAGACTAAATCAAAGGAACGTTAAAATCCAGGCTCTCGCTTGCATCGGCCCCATTTCAAGTACTTGGTAGCTACATGGGCCTAATAGCTACCAAACAGGACAGTGCAGGCAGAGAGCATTCCCATCAGCTAGAAAGTTCTGTCGGGCAGCACCATATTCATTTTAAATACCAGTTTTCAGTTGGCTTCCTTGAATGCTCAAGGTATAGGAAAGCTTTTCCATGATGATTCATGTGTTTGCTTCCACATCCTGTGGTTGGTTGTAACCTACTTATCCCAGGAAACTTACTCAGCGAAGAGCCCTGTCTGGAATGGGTTTGGCAGGGATTCTCTATGTGAGGTGTCCTGGTAAGTACTGACTGGCACCTCAGTCTTGAAGTTTAGGTTGATTTCATAGCGTCAGCAACGAAATGCAATGTAGGTCATGTCTGTTTCCTTCTCTGCACGGCTTCACTTTCACTCTGGTGTTTTGCTGCTTGTCCACAGACTGGTGCAGAAGCCAGGGCTTGACCGGCCTTTCAGGCTTTGTAGGCAGGTATGGCTAGATAGTACTCGCTCCTACCATTATCTGAATGTTGGCATTTGGCGATTAGCCATCATCCCTGCTTTAATGCACCAGGACCCACCAGCACACGTCACTGCCTGGGGTGCGAGTGCAGTGGCTCTGGGATGTCCAGGGCAGTGATGCTTTTGCTTTTCCTGGTTGAGTGTGGCTTTGGCCTGACCAAGGCCAAGCTGACGGTGCCCGGTTAATGATTCCCATCCTACAGCAGCCTGCTCGACGGTGTGCACCCACCGCAGCGTGGAGAGTTCCAAGCTGTGAAGCGCCCGTCATGCGTGCAGGAGATTTCTCTATTAAAAGAGGAGGGTTGGCAGGCAGCAAGCGTTCTAGCATTTGTTTTCAAAAGAATAAAACATATTTCGATTGTGCCCATGAGGTTAAAAAAAGAGCCTGTGCTTTATCGTTCTGTTGAGCATGTGTGCAGCTTGCTGGCTCGGCCCAGATCACTGATAACGGGTGGAGAGCGGTGCCCGGGCTCCATTACGTGAGTCTGCCCAGGAGTTCGTGACCAGCCACGGCTCCCCTGCTCGGGCTTCTTAGATCCTGGCGGCTCTCCGCTATCAACAGGAAATGGGAAGCAGAGCCATAGTTCAGGAGAAAGGAAGCCAGCCACATCCATCCACACTTGACTTCCAGATGTGCGCCGCCTCCATGGAGGAGCCATGTGCTCCACTGCTGCCCTGGAACCAGCCAGCGGGATGCAAACTCAGGGCGACTTCACTCCAGTCGTGGGCTTGCTTGGGTATCTTCTGCCCCTCCGTTCTAGAAACCTCTCCATCAAAATGGGTCACCCAACTCAGTTTGTGGCTCCTCCGCGTTGGAGGAATTCAGTGTTAGTTGGAGAAGTCTTGCTGCGGGGGGAGGAGGGAGGGTCAACCAACGAGTCCGTGGAGCTGCCTGTGTCTGTTTCTTAAGAGAACTCCTGACATACGTGCCACCGACAAACCCAGCTGTGATTTTGTGACTCCCACGGTCCCAGATGAATCTCGTGTGTCTGTGGCTTCATTCTGCTTAGATGAGTGTCCTTAGTGGTCTCCACACAGGGCCAGACACTGCACCCAGCTGGGCTTTGAACTTTGTTACTTGATGTCCGGTGCTTCTTGAACCCCCGTCCTGAGGTTTGCCTGGGAGGCGCTGGGAAGCACAGTTGAGAATTTTGAGCCGATTTCTCTCCAGATTTGATTTTATCACGTGGAATGTGTTCTTGTGTGAATGATACCTTGTCAGGTGGGAGAAAACATCCCCTTTCTATTCTAAAACAGGCCCCTCTCCTCCTCTCCACCAGCCAACCCCACTTCGGCTCTGCACCCCTTTCTAGCTCCCCCTCCTCATTTCTGGGGCCGAGGATTGAAGCCTGAATGACTCAGAAAGCACCAGGGATACCGAGGAGGTGAAAAAGGCGGATCCATTGCTCCCCAAGTTCTCTTCTCTCCACTCCCTGTCCTCAGGCCTTTCGGCCTGCTCCCAGCTGGTGCCACCTCCCCACTTACATCTCCGTTGTTGTCATTTGCTGGAAGGGAAATGGTGAGAAGACCTATGCAGCATCCTTAGGATGCATTAAGGTGGGGTGGTCTCGGGAGCAGAGCCAAGTGCTGGAGCTAAGTGATGAGATGCTGTCGCAGAGAGGAGTTTGCTCTCACAGAGCCCACTGATGGAGTGAGTGCCACGCTGTTTGTTTGCAGCACCATCAAGGGTGCTTTTATATTCAGGCCTTTCCTTCTGAACCCTCTGCTGTCAGGTCCGGCAGAGAAAGCTTTATCTGCTCCCGGACACTCCTAGCCAGTTAATCTGTCAGGTGCCTGAGTTTCCTCATCCGTAAATTGGCGTAATCACATAATTTGGAGTTGTTGTGAAATTTAAGGTATGAGTAAGTATACAGTGTTTTGCACGTGGCTGATCCTCAGGCAGAGTCCAGGAATCTCCCTGAGCTTAGGCGGCCTGGAGCTCGGCTTGGAGCTTGACGACGAGGCCTTCAAGCTGAACAGCCAGTGTTTTTCTTAGGTTGGGGGGGTTTGTTTGGTTTTGATGTGTTCCTGGAAGGTGATGAGAGTTTCTGGGATTTGAACATAGAGAAACAACCAGCTTCTTGTGAAAAATGTCCACATTAAAGGCAGCTGAAAAGGGAGTTTAACAGATGTGACAGAGGTTTGGATTTTTAACATTCAGACAAATCAGTTAGGAAATGATTACACTCCGACGGCTCGTGTTAGGGGTCTCAGATTGAGGAGGTTGCTACTGGCTTGAGAGGTCAGAGCCTGTGCCCAAACCAGATGCGCGGCCTCTTTCCTCAGCAGACTTCACTTATCCTCGGGGTAATGTGGCCACACCCTCTTATTTGCCCAGTAAGTGGCCCCCAGGAAATGTTTGTCAAGAATGAATGAAGGAGCTCGAGTGTCAGGAATGAAGGAAGGAGCAAGAGTAACGGGAATGAAGGAGGGAGCAAGAGTAACAGCTGAGAGTTGGGTGTGTTTTCTGATTTGAGATACCCTATAGTTTTGACTCTCATGGCTTGACAGGTATAAATGTTTATGTTTATTTAACACTGAAGCGTGGAGGGAAGGAATAATTAAAACGACTCCTTTAAAGTTTTCACTTCTCCAATGTTTGTACAGCTCCCAGCTTACAAAGGATTTTCATTGGCCCCATGTTGAATCTTGCCTCTGGGAGACAGATGTCACTTCCATTTTATAGACGAGGTCGGAGCTGAGAAAAATACAAAGAAAGTGTCCACGGCTGATTGCCAGAGCAAGTGTTGGTTCAGGATTTGAATGGACCTTTTTTCTTTTAGCTCATAGGTTGTTAGTGTTAATGAGTGTGCATGTGTGTGTGTGCATGCATGTATGCTTGTTCATATGTGGAGAAAATGTGTATTTCTTTATGTAAGGAGTTAAAATCCTAAACTGCAAGTAATTTTTTTCTTAATATCCTAATACTCATAGGGAATCGAATGTATTCTTTCATTTGCGCCTTAAGCCTTCTTCTTGGTGATGCATACAAAGCCTGTGCTCTTCTACCTTCTCAACATTTTAAGTGTAGAGTATGAGCTCATTGAATCCTTGCAGGAAATCTTGGAGAATGGGTATCACTTTTAGCCCCTTTTTAGGGATGAGGCCGTGAGGTACAGAGAATCAAGTTTTTTATTCTTTTCTTCTTAAAATACTTACTGAGGTAACTTGGATGTACAAAATAAAATAAACCCCTATGTGCGGGTTCCCAGAACTTAACCTGGCTATTATTTGTTATCCAAATCAATCAAAGCAGTCCCTCTTCCTGCGTGAAATTTCAGAGCTGCCTTGTATTTTGGAACTTGGGTTGCCCCGATGGGACTGTGTCCTTCAGATTCTTCAGTCAAGGGCTTCATGCCTTATTGGAATTGCCTGCTTATACATTTGAGTCTGCTTGAACTCAGTGACTGGCCTTCTTTGCCTAACCGGGCACCGCTCTGATGCCTGTTGAGAGCCAGCCCTCACACAGTGTGTGACCAATGATACCAGTGAGTGAATGAGGGAACGTTGAGCCTTCCAGAGCAGGGAGGAGAGGATAATGAACAGCTGTTACCCAACTTCTTGGCATCTGTCATGACTTTGACCTCATGCTGTGTTTCAATGATATTCTTCCTCTTTTTAAGCTGGAGTTTATTGTAAATGTATGCGTTTGTACCTCTTCTGAGAGGCAGGGCTGTTTGTGGTGCCTTTTTTGGTTTGTCCTGTCTGATTGTAAGTTAACCTTGAGATGAAGGCCATCTGACCTTGAACCGAGAGATAAAAATCACTTTCTTCTTGTCTAGAAGCAATGTTCGTGCAAGCAGTGACATTCAAGCTGTGAGCTGAGGCCTTCTGCAAACACTTAACCTTTGGCATACTTGGCCACAGCCAACCTCTTTCTAGTAAATTCCCTACTGCTTCTTGGCTTTTCTTGTGGAATTAACACATTGACAAAGTTTTCTTCATTGGTATTCCTGGTGTGTGGACTTGAATGTTCCTGCCTGCCGTGGTCTGTGGGCTTGCTTTGTTTGTCTTTGGGTCACACTTTCCAGGAGAGAAAAATGAAAAGCCAGAGTGGGTCTTGGAAGAATGGAAACAGGTCACCTTGGGAGAGCCCAGGCCATTCAGACACGGGTCCGGAAGACCCGGATTTTCATTTTGCTGGTTGATGTAAATCCTTATGGGTCCACCAGGCACCTGAACGCTTGCTCCCCCCTGTGGTGAAATGCAGGTACTTCTCAGGTGCTGCCAATCCTCCTGGGAGTTGAGGGCGATGAGACATGTAACTCAGTGTGAAACTTGTTGTGTCTCAGAGTAAAGCCAGCAAATATTAGAGGTAGCAGCTCACATGCTGAGGGTGCCTCGTGTGGTCTCATTGTGAAAGTTAATAACAATTTCGGCTCCCTGGGGGGGAAGCAGTTTCTTGCATTTGATCAGTTGGCAAAGAAAGCTTCAGGGATCATTGAGCAGAGAAAGTGGGGTTTCAAGGCAGAGCCTTACTCCGCGTCCTCCCACCACGTCGAGGGCCTGTCTTTCTGACCATGCTCCTGACCAAGAGGTTTAGTAACAGTTGGTGGCCTGCTTAGGGACTGGCACAAGCGCTTGTTGATTCACGAGTGCCCACGTTCAGGCCGTGCGGCGGCGGCGGGGACAGTGTGAAGTGGCCCCTGGATTCACAGGACCCGGGAGAAGGACTGTGTGCGGGTGCGGGAGCGCCTGACGACGCGTTCACGGCAGTAGGGTTTGAAGTCGGTTCATGGGGAAGCGGGGGTTTAAGGCCGCTTTCCAGGTGGCGAAGGAACAAGGGGCATCAAGGACCCAAGGAAACCGGGCAGTGCTGTGTTGGGTCGAGCGCAGAGGCTGCCCCAGGGCTTCCCTTTGGGCACTGTTTCGTGTTCCGTGGACTCCTCACAACGTGCAGCCCCCACTGGGTGCGTCGGCCCGACCAGTGTTTGCGCCCCGGCCCCTGAAAGCAGAACCGCAGTCCGCTTGACCGACTTCATAGAGGGAAAAAATCAAAACATGGGTGGGCTTTTTAAAACATGTAAGGAATTTTTCCTGTGTCCTCTTCTTGGACATTTGATTGCCCACGCTAGTATATTTACACAGACTTGAAGGGCGCTATGAAGTCTCATCTGGCACAGAACGTCACTAAGCATGATGAACAAGCTTAGTGACTTTCGGATAGAGGTTCTCTAGGCTCCCCTGCAAGTCCCACGTTCTGGGCATGAGATTCCCCCCGAGGGCAGAGAGGGCAGAGGGCAGGGGCCTGGGGTTCCCTGGGAACTGGCCACAGCAGGATGGTGGGTGGGCTTGTCTGGCTTCTGTGACTTCCTTTGTCATTGGGAATTCAGTAACCAGCCCATCCTCAGCCTCAACCCACGTGAGACCTGAAGTGAGTTCTGGTTGTTGGTAAGCGGAGCCTGGGAGCTCCTTCAAGAACAGGATGTTGCTGGAGTGGGCAGCGGGGCAGGCTTGGACCCTAAAACAGGTATCAGTTTCCCACTTCTCAGAAGCAACCATTTTCATCTCTTTTAACTGCCTTTTCAGAAGCTTTTATGGAACATGTCCTGGTGGCCTAGCATATGAGGCCACAGGGTGTCGTCCACGCATATCCCGAGGGCTGGGCTCAAGACCTGGGCCAGTAGGGACAAGCAGGATGAGCGACTACGTAGAATAAAGTGCTTCTTCCTCCTCTCTCTTTGTTCCCGCCTGCACCTTTTCTTTTTCTTTCTTTCTTTTTTTTTTTTACTAAAAGTTTTTTGTCTCTGAATCTCCTAAATAGGATTTTGTTCTCAAACTGGAGTCCTGTTTTGAAAATTTAAGTGTCAGCTCACTCCCCCACACACCTGTGTCCCCACCGCGTCTGAACCAGTTCTGGCATCATTTCAGGTTGGTTTTCTGTGTTTACTGTGTAATGACTTTGTAAATGTTTTCTTTTCTCTTTTTTTAAGAGGAAAGAAGCAGGCAGGAATGAAGCTGAGCAGGCAGGAGGAGAGAGAGGAGGAAGAAATATTTATTTATCTACTCATGTGTCTGTTGACTTATTCATGCGTTTAGTTATTTAGTTGTTCATTTTGCTCGTTCCCCCGGTCCTGGGTTTCTAGTCTGGGTCTTGGGCTGTGTGTGAGTGGTGCCCAAGTTGCAGATTTAATGCCTGAGCCACCAGGGCCTGCCTGCTGGGGCTTCCTGTGACCACTGGCCCTGCACGCCTGTGCTTTCCTCTGTTCTGTGCCTTGTTTGCTCAGGCCCTCCTGTGTGTAAGCCTCAGAGCCACTAGGCATTCTGTTCACGTTTGTGCCCAGTCTTTCCTGGTGGCCCCGCTGGCACCATCTGGCTCTTTGGCTGCACCCTGAAGAGACCTTTGATTTCTCTTTGCTGTCGGGTTCTCTGCTGGGTGGCTCCTTTCTGTCTTGATTTGGGATATTTTCTAATTCAGTGGTGCTCATTTACTCGGTTCTAAGCTATTTCATTTCATTAAATAAAGAGGATTCATTAAATTGATTTCAGGACCATGAATTATGTGACTTGCATTTTTGGGAAATTGCTGGGCTGGATAGCCACTTCGGTGCCAGAGCATTGCTGGGGGAGTTCTCTCTCCCTCTCTCCCCATCTCCTTTCCCCTCTCCTCTCTCTCAGAGCCTCCCCTCCCCTCCTCCTCTTCCCTTTCCCTCTGCCCCCTCCTCCCTGACCTCTCCTATCCTTCCCTCTCCTTCACTCTCCCTCCCCTTCCCTCCC